>PVIY010055424.1:0-13748 GCA_004026745.1 Myrmecophaga tridactyla | reverse complement strand
TATTTATTTTATATGCTGTATGGCCAAGGTTACATTTCATTGTTTTTCCATGTGAGTATCCCTTTATTGCAACACCATTTGCTGAATTTTTGTTTGTTTGGTTGTTTTTTTGTTTGTTTGTTTTGGGGGAAGTGCATGGGCCAGGATTCGAATCTGGGTCTACCACATGATAGGTGAGAATTCTACCACTGAACTACTCTTGTACCCCCTCAGCCTATGTCTTTTGATTGGGGAGTTTAATCCATAAATGTTTAATGTTATTACTGTAAAGAGAATACTTTATTCAACTGTTTCATCCTTTGGATTTTATGTGCCATATCTGATTTATTCCTCTCTCTTTTTACCCTTTTAATTACCCTTACTGATAATCTTCATTTCTATATTCTTCTCCAAACCTCTCTCTCCCTGCTTTTTCTATCTACCTGTACTGTTTCTTATAAAGCAAGTCTCTTGTTCAAAAACTTACTCAGTGTTTGTTTACTGGTACGTGTTTAAATTCTCACTCATTTTTAAAGGACAGTTTTTCCAGATATAGAATCTTGGTTGGCAGTTTTTCTCTTTCAGCATCTCAAATATATTATACCACTGTTCTCCCTTCCATTATTTCTGCTAAGGGGTCTGCATTTAGTCTTATTGGGCTTCCCTTATATGTAATAGGTTGCTTTTCTCTTGTTCCTTTCAGAATTCTCTCTGTCTCTCACATTTGATAATCTGATTAGCAAGTGTCTTGGAATAGGTTTATTTGGATCTTTTCTGTTTGGGGTACACTGCACTTCTTGGACCTGTAATCTTATGTCTTTCATAAGTATTGGAAAATTTTCCATGATTATTTCCTCTATTATTCTTTCTGCCCCTTGTCCCTTCTCTTCTCTTTCTGGAACACTCATAACACAATATCCATATGCTTCATGTTGTCATTCACTTCCCTGAGACCCAGCTCATATATTTCCATTCTTTTCCTTATCTGATTTTTGTGTATATGATCTCAAATATCCTACCCTGTAGTTCACTAATCCTTTCTTCTGCCTCTTCAAATCTGCTGTTGCATATTTCCACTGTGTTTTCCATTTCTTCTGATATGTCTTTCATTTCCATAATTTCTGCCATTTGTTTTTTCAAGCTTTCAAGTTTTCTGTATGATCACCCAGTATCTTCTTTATATCCTTCATCTCTTTTGCCACATTGTCCTTCAACTTGTTGAATTGACTTAGAAAATTTGTTTGAACATCTTTAATTAGTTGTTCCAACATCTGTATCTCATTTGAGGTGTGAGCTTATTCCTTTGACTGAACCATATTTTATGTTTTCTAGTATGACTTGTGTTTTTTTTTTCACTGGTGTTTAGGCATCTGATTTCTTGATTAGTGTATTGTGGAGGTCATTTTCTCTCTTTTGCCTAGGGGTTTTTGTTGGCTGGCTTTCTTATATATCTGTTCATTGACAATTGTTTCAATGTATTCTAGACCTCTAGCATTGCTCCTATTTAACTGTTCAGAATTTTTCACCTCTTGTTTTTCAGGTTATTGCTCTGCCCAAATGGAAGCTTTTTGAGAAGGCCTTTTTTGTGTGAGTGTAGTTGTTTCACCCCCAGATAAAGCTTTCTCTTCCCCTTTCCTCTTCTGGCAAAGTTGATCTGCTGTTTCCTTTGTTTTATTTATTTGCATCTATATGTTTTTAGCATTCTTCACTTGCCTCTAGTAAGTACACTCTTAAAATCTTTACTTACTTGGAGGTCTTGCTGGGGAAGGAGGGTATCCCCAGATTGGGGTTGGCCACATATTTTCCAGAACAAGACAGGCTCAGGACTCATAAAGATGGTGTAATGAATATCAAGTTTCCTTGGAGATGAGACCCAGTAGGGTACCAGTCTTTCCTTTGAAGCCTTTTAATTTTGCACTGTCCTTGTCCTGTCCAGCAAATGGTGCTTGTCAGCCCACTGCTCCCCACCAGCATAAAGTGGTCCTATGCTTTTAATTCTCTGCAGAATCTGTCACTGCTAGGTGCATGCTTGAGACAGAGGCTGAAGCTGAAGGAGTAACTGTTTCTGTTTTCTAGATCCTTTGGTCTGAATTTTCTAAATAACAGTCACCACCTGTGCTGGGCCTTACCACACCTTCTTTTTTTAGGGGGGTGTTGATGACCCACTCTTCAGCTCCCTGTTCATTGCAGGCTAGAAAAATTTATAGAAATTAGAAATTAACAGCACCCTTTCCCCTCCTGCCAAGAATGTATTTAAGACAGGCTAGATTCCACATTTTGTATGTTGAGACCATTGTGTGTTTGAGACAGGCTGGTCTTTGCTCTTTGTACATTGAAAGTGCTGTTTATATCCCAACCCCTTGGGTCTAAATTCTCTGACTGAGAGCCATTGCTTGTGCTGGGATCTGCTGGATACATTTTCTTGGGGAAGATAGACTCTTTAGGGAACTATTTCTTCCACCTAATTAGTTACTTTCACTCTTATTCATTCCTTAATTCCATTATTGCCTGGGGCAGTGATAAAAACTGAAAATGTCTGCTACTTTCTTCAATAGGATGCTAAAAAGTAAACAAAAAGGAAAGGAAAGAAAAAATTCCTTTCAGAACCAGTCCCCAGACCCCCAGCTTTGCCAATTGTTCTAGTTTGCTAGCTGCTGGAATGCAACATACCAGAAATGGAATGGCTTTTAAAAAGGGGAATTTAATGAGTTCCTAGTTTACAGTTCTAAGGCCAAGAAAATGTCCCAATAAAACAAGCCTATAGAAATGTCCAATCTAAGGCATCCAGGGAACGGTACCTTGGTTCAAGAAGGCTGATAAAGTTCAGAGCTTCTCTCTCAAGTGAGAAGGCACATGGCGAACACAGTCAGGGCTTCTCTCCTGGCTAGAAGGGCAAATGGCAAACACGGCATCATCTGCCAGCTTCTTCTCTTGGCTTCCAGTCTCATGAAGCTCCCCGGGAGGCATTTTCCTTCTTCATCTCTAAAGGTCGCTGGCTCGTGGACTCTCTGCTTCATGGTGCTACTCTCTCTGAATCTCTTTCATTCTTCAAAATGTTTCCTTTTTTATAGGACTCCAATAAACCAATCAAGAGGCACTCAAATGGGTGGAGACATGTCATCACCTAATCCAGATTTACAACCACTCTTGACTAAATCACATCATCCAGGGAGATGATCTGCTTCAGTTTCAAATTTACAGTATTGAATCAGGATTATTCTACCTTTATGAAATGGGATTTTGATCAAAACATGGCTTTTCTGGGGGCATACTTCCTTTCAAACCAGCACACCAATCAAGAGCCAGAGTAGGTACCCAGCTCTATGTGTCCCATTTCTAGGGATACAGCCCTTTTCCAGTATTTGGAGTTTACCCAACTCCAAAAGCCTCTACTTTTTTCATTAGCCCTGCCTCCCCAATGCTGGAGTAAGACCTCCCAAGTGTTATCTGTTTGTTCATTTGCCTTGTAGTTTTATCTGTGCTTGGATATTGTATTCGGTAGTCTGAATTTGTTAATAAATTCAGGAGAACTTGATTGAGCTCTCCTTCCCTTGCTCCTAGTAGAGAGGGCTTCTGTTTCCCACCTGGGTGAGACTCGGAGATAGCCTGCCATGCTGGTGGGGGAAGGGCATCAGAAGAATTTACTTAGAGTTCTGTGCTGTGATCTCAGTCGTTCCACCCATTCCAAGCTGTTGATGATGTGTGTTTGGTCACAGAAGTCCCCCGAACAGTTGCCCCAGGGAATTCTTAGCCATTTACTAGGTGCACTAGAAGATGAATTAAATCCCACACCTTGCACCACCATCTTGCCTGAAGATGTCTTTTGTGGAATTTTCAAATTGCAAATTCAATTTTCTCAATAATTATGGAGCTATTCAAATTATATATTTCATATGGGATGAGTTTTAGCAGTTTGTGGTTTTGTGGAATTGGTTTGTTTCATCTAAGTTGTAAAGTGCATGTCTGCAGAGTTTCTTTTAGTATTCTCTCATTATTTTTGTGATGTCTAAAGGGTCTGCAGTGATATTCTCTGATTCACTCCTAATATTGGTAATTTGTATCCTCTCTTCCTTTGTCAGTCTTACTAGAGATTGGTATATTTTATTGATCATTTCAAAGAACAAGCTGTTTGCTTCATTGATTTGCTCTATTGTTTACTGCTTGTAACTTCAGGTGTTTCTGTTTTTATCTTTATTTTCTTCCTTCTGCTTGTTTTGCATCTATTTTGCTCCTCTTTTCCTATGTCCCTTATGTAGCAACTAATATAATTGATTTTAACTTTTCTTCTTTTCTAATATATCTATTTAGTGATATAAATTTCCCTGTAAGCACTGCTTTAATTGTAACATGCAAATTTTGATTGTTGTTGTGATGGTTTGAAGCTATATGGACCCCAGAGAAGATAATATTCTTTTAATACATTCCTGTATTAAAAGTGTCCTATTATGGAGGGGGACTTTTGATTATTTCAGTTGATGTACAGCCCAGGTGGGTCTTAATTCTCTTACTGAAGTCCTTTAAAAGAGGATAAAACACATAGAGAAGTTCAGAGAAGAAAGCCTGAGCAAAGCTGAGAGAGAAAACAGAAAGGGCAGAAGCTCAGAAGGAAAGCCACAGAAATATAGGAAGTCACTGAAGGCCAGAAGCTGGAAGCAACAAAACTTGAGAGATAAGGAGAGACCAGTAGACATTGCCAAGTGCCTGACCATGTGAGAGGGGAGCTGAGGATCTGTGGAAGCAGTCTTCAGGGTTAAGCTATCATCCTATTGATGCCTTAATTTGGACATTTTCATGGCCTTACAAATGTAAACTTATAAGTTCATAAATCTCCATTGTTAAAAGCCAGTCCATTTCTGGTATATTTCATTTTGTCAGCTTTAGAAAACTGAAACAGTTTTTTTTCCCTTTTCATTCATTTCAATGTATTTTTAAATCTCCCTTCATATTTCATTGTTGGCCCATTTTGTATTTAGAAGTGTTTTGCTTAGTTCCAAAATGTTTGGCAAATTTCCCTTTGCCTTTGTTTTATTGGTTTCAATTCCTTAAATTTTGTTGGTGTTTGCTTTTAAGTCTCTATCTCAGTTTATGTTCTATAAGGGCATGAAACGCAGGCATTCTGCTTTGGTTAACCAGAGTGTCCTATAAAAGTTGATTCAATCATGTTTTGTGATGGTATTGTTGAGTTCTAAATTTGTGCAGCTTTTCTGTTTAGCTGTTCTATAAGTTTTTGTGAGAGAGCTATTGTGTTGAATTTTCCAACTAAAATTGTGGACTTGTTTATTTCTACTTTCAGTTCTATCATTTTTCACTTCACATATTCTGTAGTTGGTAGTCTGACATATACATATTTAGGATGGCTGTCCTATTGGTAGATTAACTCTTATGCCACTGTATAATATATTTTGCTTTCCCTAGCAACATGCTGTGTTCTGATGTTCAATTTGTAGATATCACTATAGTCACTCCTACTTTCTTTTAATTATCATTTGCATAATATATATTTTTGCATCCTCTATTTACAGCCTGCCTTTATTATTATATCTGAAATGAGTTTCTTATGTACAGCGTATAGTTACATCATGTTTTTAAATCCACTTTGCCAATATTTGTCCTTTAGTTGGTGTATTTAGACCATTTAAATTTAGTGCAATTATATGTATATATATATATCTTCAGATTTAAGTCCAATATTTTATTTTTCTTTTCTGTTTGTTCTCTGTTTTTATTTCTTTATTTTCTTTTTCCTGCCTTTCTTTGAGTTACTTGAAAATTTTCTAAAATCCCATTTTTATTTATCTGCAGTGTTTTCGAATATATTCTTCTAACATCCTTTTAGCTGTTACTATATTTGTTACATAATTTATAGTTTATTGGTGGTATTATTTTACCAATTTGAGCGAAGTATAGAAAATTCACCACCTTTCATTTCCTTTTACCTTTCTCTGTTTATAATATATACGCTCTAAATAGTTTCGGTCTACATAAAACAATGTTGTAATTTTTACTTCAAGCATCAACCATAACTTAGAAACACTAAAGGAAAAGGAAAGTCTATTGTATTCACCCATGTTTTTATACACCAAGTTCTTCCTTCTCAACATCCCCAGGTTTATTCTTCCATTGCTTTCTTTCTGTTTAGAGAATTTCCTTTAGCAATTCATTTATTACAGATAAGCTGGTTATAAATTCTTTTAGTTTTACTTCATCTGAGAATGTTTTAATTCTCCATCATTCCTGAAGGATATTTTTACTGAGAATAGGATTCTGAGTTGATACTTCTTTTCTTTCAGCTCCTGAAAAATACTGTGCAACTTCTTTCTGAGTGCCACAGTTTCTGATGAAAAATTCACTACAATTTGAATTGTTCTTTCCCTAATAAGTAAGATGCGATTTTTCTCTGTCATTATTTTTTTTTTACAAAGTTTACTTATATCTTGACATCTATTTCTTCAAACTTATCCTGTTTATGGAGTACTCAGTTTCTTTAACCCTTACATTTATGTAAATTGTCAAATTTTGGAATTTCTCAGCCATTATCTTTTTTTTTTTTTTTTTTTAACATGGGCAGGCACCGGGAATCGAACCCGGGTCCTCGGGCATGCCAGGCAAGCATTCTTACCTGCTGACCCACCATGGCCCGCCCTCAGCCATTATCTCTTGATTATTTTTTCAGTCCCACCTGCTTTCCCCTCTCCTTTTGACTCCTCAAAACATGAATGTTGTATCTTTTGTTATAATTCCACAGGTCCCTGAGAATTTGCTCCTTTTCTTTTAGACTTTTTTTTCCCCTCTCTTATTTACATTGGGTAACTTCTATTGTCCTGTCTCCCAGTTTACAAATTCTTTACTTTACCTCTTCTGCTCCATTCTGCTTTTGAGCCCATCTGCCGAGCTTTTCATTTCAGTTTATGTATTTTTAGGTCTAAAATTACCATTTCTTTTTTCTTTATGCCTTCCTTTTCTTCACTGCACATATCTATTTCATTACTAAGGCTTTTATATTCCATTTGTTTCAAACCTGTTCATTATCAGCCATTGAAACATTTTTATCGTGGCTGCTTTAAAATATGTTAAATAATTCCTGTATCTCTGTCACTGCAATCTTGGTGTCTCTTCATTAAGTTGAAGCTTTTGGCAGGTGTTGATATGAGTGATTTTTTTATTGAAACATGGATTTTTTTTTTACATTTTGTTATGAAACTCTGTATATTATTTAAACCTTCTATTTTAATTGATTTTGTTGTTGTTTTTTCCTGACACATCTCTGACAGTGGACGAGGAGCACTCTATTGTTTCCAACTAGAGGAAGAATTCCACATTCCCTACTTGGCCTCTTTGACACCCTGGATGGAGTGGTTCCTCATTACTGTGAATGGGTGTACATTATTGTCAATTGAGACTGGGAGTTCCAATTTCCCAAGTGACCACCATAGATGCCCATGTGATACTGATGTGGGTGGCCTTGCTGTCCCTGGGCAATGGTGAAAGACTTGACTTTCCACTAGGCATCCTTTGCTACCACATAGGTGTGAAAAGGGGGGACTGCCTATTGGGAGAAGATGGAAGCCTAGGACCCCACCTGATCTTCACTGGCATCACTGGGGTGGGGAGACTTCTTAATGACTGGGAGGAATGAAAGCCCTAGCTTCATATTTTGCCTTTTCTGACACTGTCCATCCTGAGTATTAGGCACTTTGATACAGCCTTGTGGGAATGGAAATCCATGTTCACCACCCAGACTTTGCTGCTATGAAGGAGCACGGGGGAGAAAGATTTTTCTATGGTACTTGGCTGGAGTAGAAGCAGTTATTATCTGAATGTTTTCTCTCTTGTCGAACTTCTCCTGGTCCTTTGGCTAGAGATAATAGGCTTTTGTTTAGGATATTTTTCTTTTCTCTGCACCCCTGTTCTAGTTTGCTAGCTGCTGGAATGTAACACACCAGAGACAGATTGGCTTTTAGTAAAAGGGGATTTATTTTGTTAGTTCTTCAGAAAAAAGGCAGCTAACTTTCAACTGAGGTTCTTGCTTACATGAGAAGGCACAGGGTGATATCTGCTGGCCTTCTCTCCTCAGGTGTCTGGGTTCCAACAACTTTCCCCGGGGTGATTTCTTTCTGTATCGCTCAAGGCCTCGGCTGAGCTGCGAGTGCTGAGATGAGGTAGGCTGAGCTGCTTGGGCTGGCTATGCTATGTTGAGTTTCTAATTTAAGCACTAGCCAATGAAATCAAAATCATTCGTTGCAGCAGGCACGCCTCCTAGCTGACTGCAGATGTAATCAACAACAGATGAGGGTCACATGCCATTGGCTCATGTCCATAGCAATAGAACTAAGCACCTTCATCTAGCCAAGTTGACACCTGAATCTAACTACCATGACCCCTTAGCATTTCCTGGTTGCCAGATTCTTCAACTATATCCAGAGATATATAAAGCAAAAAAGAAAATTCCGGGAATTAACTGTCATTTCATTCATTGGTTCTCCTTTTTCTCCATCTTTTAGAGTCTTCATATGTTTTGTTTTGTTTTTGTTTTTGTTTTTAATATAAGATCTTCAGGATTTGTGGTTTTATTTTAAGAGGAGGAGTAGGGGAAAATATGTCAACTCTACCTTCCTGGAGGCAGAAGCCTTGTATGTTGAATTTTTACTTGTTAAATCTAGCAACTTTACAGGGAAGAGCCAATTGAAACTGTCCATCACAGACCTTGCCTCTTAGATAAGAAACAACTATGGATCCATTATAGCCACACTACCTGCCTAGAAGAACCGGGAGACAGGCAAAAATAAAGTACATGAATATAGAGAAGTCACTCTAACATTTTGACCAAACATACACTCTCATCCTAGATCCAAATCTACCTTTAAGAGTGATGGGTGAGATAGAAAAACACTGAGTTCCCCTTAGAACAAGAGCAATGCAAGTACATGTTTTAGCTAACTAGTGGTGTGGTTTTCCTCAGCAAGGAGAAACCAGAAAAGCATATTTTAAACAGTTATGTAGGGGTAGTGTGATGGTGGCTCAATGGAGAATTCTTGCCCACCATGCTGGAGACCCGGGTTTGATTCCTGGTGCCTGCCCACCATGCAAAAAAAAATATATAGTTATGTTAACTCTTTGTGGGTCCACTTTCAACTGCTCTGAGAATTCAGGAAATAGAATTCTTTAAGGTCTTTCATAAATATCCTTTTTATTGCCTCCAAATCCTCTGAAATCTATCAAGATAAATTATCATTTACCCCCAAAGCACACATTCTACTCTACAGAAAATTCCTTCTATCTCAAATTGTGACCAGTTGTCCTGTTGAATCAAGCTGTGTAGACAGGGTAATTCAAAGTACACTCTATGATAGCATAAACCTAGATGATAAACTGCTGAAAACATAAAATACTTCTAATTTACCTGCACCCTATAAAATTCTAATGTGTCAACTCCTTCTTCAACAAGTCCATTCAGTTCCCACAGATAAGTTAATTGCAAAATAACATTAATCTTCCTCCTTTCTTCCCTGCGATAAATTTAGGAACAAAATATTGACAAAGCATCCCATGCCCCTTGTCATTTTCTAATTAGAGTTAATCCCACTCATATCACAGAGGGGAGGGGACCTGTTCTTGAGGACATCCTGTTCAGCAACTGAAGGAGATCTTTAAGAAGCAGGCCAATTTCACATGCGCCTCAGTCTGTGAAAGTTCCATTCGAATAACAGGAAGCATTACAAGTACCCAGCTATTAAACACCATTTTCTTAACAAATTTGTGCGCCCAGAAACCGATCCTATTGAGTCTAGAGGTCCATTAACATTACCAGATTAGAGCAGAAATTTAGTCTTATTTGGGAAAAAAGAGTGTAGTGAGAAAACAGAAGAGAAGTAAAGCAAAGATTTTCTATTTTTAGCTTGACCAGGGGTAAGTCAATCTATACTGACTTAGCCGGAGAGGCCAAAGTCTATGAATATAACACTTAGTCGGGAAATACCTTCTATCAAAAGACTAATTTGACATGATGCTTCCAAAATCCTAAGAGGAAGCATGCACTACATAGACTGTCTCTGCTGTCTAAGAAAGCATGGGAAAGAGACATCTGCATTTCTGTGTCTGTGAAATTTAGAAAGTAAAATGGATTTATCTTCTACCCTTTACATCTTTATGGAGATCACCTCCTTCCTTTCAATGTGTGGACCAAATATTTATAATGGCTATGTCTTTACTCTCAACTGGCCCCCATGTTTTGAACTTCAAGGAAGAATAACATGCTTTTGCTAGAGGGACAATATCCAAGCTGTAGGTGCACAGTGTTCCTCAGGCTAATCACAGATGATGCTCCAAGTAAATGTCATGGTATTAAATATCCCATAGTCCCTGGTGTCTGTCCTTGTTTTGGTATTGTTCAATCTCCAGGAATATCCCAAGGCTTTCTGAGCTCTGTGCTGCTGTCTCTATCTTGGAGCCTACTGTTTCTGTTTCCTACTCTGGAATTCCTTCAGTTTAAGAATCCTGCCTCTGGGAGGATTGTTTCCTTTTTCTCCCATTTGCTCCCATTAGAAAATCACTTTCAGTGAAAATAGCCAGACGGGAATGAGAGTGCATCCTTGAGGATGCATTTAGGAAGCACTGCCTCCTTTGCCATCTGCTTCTTTCCTAAACCCTACATTTTTCCACCCTTAGAATTCCTGAGGCCGTGAAAGTTCTCTTTCTGCTCTTCATTTCTCTGGTGCCCAGTTCCATTTAGCTTTAATGTCCTTCAACCCCTTGTAAACTAGTTCAAATTGATCCCATTCTTTTTCTACCATAGGTAGATATTCACTTTGCTCAATTGAATTATTTTCCATTCTTTTTCTTTCTATTTTTCATAATTTTGTTTAAATCGCAGCATTAGAACAAAGGATTTTAATTCAATCCTTTCTCTTTCTGAATGTCTGATGTTCAAAGCCAAAGGGTCAATTGTTTTCCCAGTTCTGAAACTTTCTCATCTTCTCATTGAAAGTTTTTTTCTTCCTCTTACACAGAGAGTTCTCAAATTCCTAAAAGTTTTGATTTTTCTCCCTTAGCTTTGGGGAAATCAGTCCAAGAAAAGAATACTCCCAGCCTCTCTCCTTCACTCCATCATGAGAAAAGTGGTCATTTCTTTTTTATCTTTCCATTAACTAACCCACTAGAGTTAAAGCAATATTCTGAATTCTCAAAATTCATGACATTTATAAATATGCAGTCTCTCACCAGTTGTTCAGTCCTGTGTGCAATATAAGATGAAACAGAAAGAAGAATTTGTGCCAATGGCCAAAATATCCAATATACTGGGATCCTTTCTGTTCTGATGGACTTCCACTTGGAATCTAGAAGTGAATTCCCTGATCTGGGAAAGACTTGTGAAAATTTGCTGCACAATTAGCAGTTTGAGTTTTCCTAGGGAAAGTCCCGTGGCCATAAAAATGAACCCTATTTTTTATAATATTAATTTCCCATTTTCTCTTTATAGGATACATAGCTCAGTAGGTCAAAAGTGATACTTACAATTGACAGGAAAGTACCAGAGACTGCTTACGATGTACATGGGACTTTACCTGCCCCCATGAAATATGGCATCTGTTGCTTAGATTTTCTGCTGCTCATGTGGGATACTTATGAAGGAGTCCCCCGGGTCAGGAATTATTTTATTATTTTATTAGTGGACTCCACAACTCCTAAGCTAGTCTCCTGTTTAGTTAACCTTGAAATAAAATTATTCATTTTATAGTCTAATAGTGAGACTAATGCCTAAAATAAAAGCTGGCTAAGTAACATCCTGTGTCTTTTGTCCTAAGATAGTGACTTGCTCTTGACCTGTAGGGCAGGACTATCCAATAGTGAAATTAATTTTATTAATTTATTTTAGCACAATGCATCCAAAATATTTCAATAAGGAATTATTAAAGATGTAATTTAGCTTTTGTTTTTTGTTTGTTTTTTTGCACAAAGTTTTTGGAATCTGATGTATATTTTGCACTCATATGACATCTGATTTCGGAATAGCCATACTTCGTGTTCTTAATAGCCACCTGTTCCTAGTAGCTACTGTTTAGGGCAACAGAGCTCTAAAGGTTGTCTTTGTTAATGAGAAAAGCTAAATTTAAAATCAACATGCAAAAAGAGTCCTCCATAAAGCTCAGAGCACAAGTAGACTAAAGCATCTATTCATAGCCTCTCTATGGTAATGTGGTACTCAAGGAGATGTGAGCGCCTGGTCCATCTTTATCATATCAGCTTTGTGGGCAAACATCAAGAAGCCACTATAAATGCAAGCCCAATATGTATTTGAACTGGCTGTAGTCCAACCTTGGAAGTAGAAAGGAGTTAGACATGGGAGAGGATTTCCTTTAGAGGCAAAAATTTGTGTAGAAGAAAACACGTACATAAACTGAGTCAGATCCATGTTTGGGTTTTGGCAGCAACTTGCAAAATGGGGATGCCAGGCAATTTCCCTGACTTCCCCTAGACTTAGATACCTCATGCATAAAATGAAGATAATCAAATGTGCAACTGGCAGAATGTGAGGATTACAGCCCAATGCCTAGCAGTTAAGTGTCCAATAAATTGTATGTGGATGTAAGCCAATATACTTCACTTTTATTTTAAACATAAGAAATAAGGATAGTTGTGGTGTCTTTATGGGATTCCTAAGGCTTCGAGTTGTAGACAATGACCTTGGTGATATTTAGTATTTCATCCTCATTTCTCAGACACAGACACTGTATAAATCCACACCACATATCCTGTGAATACTCAATTATTCCTTCTGCAAAGAAGTTGTTAATACGACAGGCACATCTTCTATTGTCTAGATTCATCAGAGAATGAATCATTTTGGATAAGAGTACTTCTCATACAGGTAGTGATTTGTATTCCAAATAAGTTTGAAGAGCTTTTATTTTATTCAAGTATCATTACGATGCATATTATATGATCATGTCTTTTAAATGTATCATGTAGTCTATAGCCTACAGGAAAATTAGAAAAATGAGGAGCAGAGAGACAACTAAAAGAGAAAGTGGAAGGGTCCTTTCTGACCAATAACGGAAGATCAGTGATATTTTGTAGACAGATAATAGGGCTTCTACCTCCCTCACTCCCCACAGGAAGATGCTATAGCATCAGAGAGCCCCGTCAGAGACACAGCAATGAAATTTATGTTCTTGTAGAAGGGAAGTTATATGCAACATTTACAGTCAAACTCCCAGAAGACAAGAAAAAATCACAATGGGAACAATTAGTAAGGGACAGTTGGTATTTCTGTATAGGAAAGATTTGAGAATGATCCTTGTAGATTTAAGAGAAAATTACTGGCTATATCCAAAAATCCATGTATGCAGGATTTTTGATTTTCAACTCAACATCACTCCTGCTCCCATTTACATTTTCTTCTAAATGTCAGGAGGAGACTTTAGTAATCATTTCCCAGAAGCCCATTCAACTTATGGTTTAGGCTACACTAACCCTGGGAAAGTCGTTTCCAAGTGATTTGGAAGGTAGAAGACAAGGAAAAGCTATTATTCTCCATAGGCAGGTACAGGGTGGTTAGGTAGCTGAGATGATTGGTGGCTGTATTGTCTGTGGTTTGTATAGCATACTGGGTATATTTCCATGCTTCAAAATCGTATCTATTTGGCCTTTTTTGATAGAGAAGAGGAAGTCTACTTTGATATTGTCTAATTACATTTCTAGACCAACTTCAGAAATTACTCCTTATATAAGAAATTACAGGCCTCCTGAATGTATATCACCTCAACTCAACC
>PVIY010055423.1:0-13750 GCA_004026745.1 Myrmecophaga tridactyla | reverse complement strand
GAACTTCTCTGGAGATATGTCAAACTCAGTTGTGGGTGTGACCTTTTGGGTTGGATTACCTCTGTGGAGATATGACACCCAATTTTATATCCCATTTGTGACCCAATTGTCACCCTGTCCATTCAACGTGGACCATCATTAGGTAACCAGAGTCTTATAAAGGGGGAACATTTTGGAGAAACCTCAGTTTCAGATGATTGCAAAACAGTTGCTTCATAGCATATGGAGACATAGATGTTTGGAGAAGCTTAGAGTGTTGACAAAGAGAACAAATGCCTAGATATTGGCAGAGCCCAGCAGACATCACCATGTGTTTTCCCATGAGATGGTACATAAGCCAGAGCTCAGAATCAAGTCCCTAGTTGCTAAGTGAAGGCCCATGGTCATACAGAGAGGAAACCACTGACATCAGAAGCTTGAAACAACAGAACTAGGAAAAATGACCAGAAAACACCAACCATGTGCCTTCCCAAATGACAGACATTGGCTATTTTGAGTTTAGGTATTTTTTTTAGATTCCTTAGTTTGAACATTTTTTTCTGGCCTGAGAACTGTAGACTTGTAACATAATAAATTCCCTTTCTTAAAGCCATTCCATTTCTGGCATATTGCATTCTGGCACCTTTAGAAAACTTATACACAGACTGAATGTATTTTTTTTAAAAAAACTTTATAAACATCACTTTCCTAAGCTTTTGGCAAATTTTGAAAATGGCACTTCTAGCTCACACTGTGGGTGAATATACAGGCATAGGTGATCTTTGAAGAACATCCAACCAGTTCTCATGTGAAGAAGGTTGGAGTTAGATTCATTTCTATAAAAATGGAGATTTGAGGCAAACGAAGGAGTGCTTTGTCCAGATATGCTGACAGAGAGGTATTTTGAGGAAGATGCCAGTCCCTTTCTTGGGTGAATATCAAATATTAGAGCATCCTGGATTGTCGCTGAAAGGACCTGAGGTCGAGGGGCTGGTCCATCGCTGACTGCTGGCCTTGCTGGGTCCATAGGGAATGATGGTTGTCTATGGAGGTGAGGGGTTCCTGGTGCCCCCCTTCAAGGGGCTAGTGGGAAATCTTTGTCAACCCCAGGCCAGAAGACCAGAGAGGAACACGGTGGGTTATGTGGTCTGGGGTTTTCCATCTCTTGTTCATGCTGCCCTTTCTCTCCTTTGTCATCTCCATCATCTGGGAGCGGATGTGCATTTCACTTTCTACCACCCTCATGGTAGACGGGTGTCCAGCTTTAGTGTTTTTAGTCTCCAGCTTCCCTTCAGGAGGTGAAGACACAGTACGACTGGGAATCAGAGGGGCTGGGGCAGCTTGAAGCCCTGAAAGGCGTGTAGAGCTGGTGGGAACCCAGGGGAGAGAGTTGCGCAGAGTTGGGTGGGTGGTGGGTGGTGGCCAGGAAGGGAGCGGTCCCCACTCTGGGGTGACTTCACTTTGAAGGAAAGAACGTGTGTTTTCTAGGGTCCAGATGGAAGAATGAGGTAGACTGAAATATGTTCACCCCCAAAAGATGCAGTAAATATGATGTGTTTCTTTGATCAGATTCTTAGGAATTAACATCTGTTTCATGATTTTTAAGCTCACACAGTGAGCAATCTCTGAAATCATTTGGTCCTTATTTTTTATTACTTTTAAAAAATTGTATAGTGTAACATATGTACAAAAAGCAATTACTTTCAAAGCACACTTCAACAATTTATTGCAGGACAGATCCCAGATTTTGTCATGGGCTACCGTATGATCCTCTCAGATCTTTCCTTCTAAGTGGTCCAGAATATAGTGGACTGGAGAGCATAATTTATATATATTTTAAATATTTTTTATTATCACAATCAATTTTTTCCTTTTTTTGTGAGAAATAACATTTGTGCAGAAAACTATATATTTCAAACCGCAGTACCACAATTAGTTGTAAAACATATTTCAGAGTTTGACATGGGTTACAAGTTCACAATTTTAGGTTTTTACTTCTAGTTGTTCTAAAATACTGGAGACCAAAAGAGATATCTGTTTAATGATGCAGCATTCATATTCATTTGTTAAATCCTATCTTCTCTGTGTAGGTCCAACACCACCTTTGATCTTTGCATCCCTCTCTTTAGGGGTGTTTGGGCTATGGTGATTCTAAATTTTTGATATTGGAAGGGTCTGTCACTAATCCGCTGTACAGAAATGGAAGTAGTTCATATTCTGGACAGCCTGGGCCCCCTAAGTCCAGGAGTTATCTGCACCATGGGCCCATCTGAAGGGTGTAGGTTTCTGCAGCGTTACTCTAGTGCATGGATTGGTCCTAATTTTTAATTGTCTATCTTCATAGTATATTTAATGTTGAATATAGAAAGTCTCCTATATCCTGTCATAATTTTATTCTCAGCTACAGCTTATTCTTCTAGATGAATTCAGAATCATCTAGTCACATGCAAGGAAAATATCATTGGAATTCTAAACAGGATTCCATTATAATAACATTACTTTCTTTCTCTCATTCCTTTATGGCATATTTTTCTTTAATTATTTTATTTTATTTTTTAAATACCAAAAATAAAAAACACCAAACACAAGCATTCCTATTTTGATCATTCCATTCTACATATATAATCAGTAATTTCCAACATCATCACATAGTTGCATATTCAGCATCATGATCATTTCTTGGAACATTTGCATCTATCCAGAAAAAGAAATAAAATGAAAACAGAAAAAAATTTTATACCTACAATGCCCCTTATCCCTCACTATCATTGATCACTAGCATTTCAAACTAAATTTATTTTAACATTTGTTCCCTCTATTATTAATTTTTATTCCATATGTTCTACATGTCTGTTGACAAGGTAGATGAAAGGAGCATGATACACAAGGTTTTCACAATCACTTAGTCACATTGTGAAAGCTATATCATTATGCAATCATCTTCAAGAAAAATGGCTACTGGAACATAGCTCTACATTTCCAGGCAGTTCCATTCAGCCTCTCCATTACATCTTGAATAACAAGGTGATATCTACTTAATGCCTAAAAACAACCTCCAGGATAACCTCTCGACTGTTTGGAATCTCTCAGCCATTGACACTTTGTATCATTTCACTCTACCCCCTTTCGGTTGAGAAGGTTTTCTCAATCCCTTGATGCTGAGTCTCAGCTCATTCTAGGGGTTTTCTCAATCCCTTGATACTGAGACTCAGTTCATTCTAGGATTTCTGTCCCACATTGCCAGGAAGGTCTACACCCCTGGGAGTCATGTCCCATGTAGACAGGAGGAGGGTGGTGAGTCTGCTTGTTGTGTTGGCTGGAGAGAGAGGCCACATCTGAGCAACAAAAGAGGGTGTCTTGGGGGTGACTCTTAGGCCTAATTTTAAGTAGGCTTGACCTATCCTTTCTGGGGTTAAGTTTCATATGAACAAATCTCCAGGACTGGGGGCTCAGCCTATAACTTTGCTTGTCCACACTGCTTGTGAGAATATCAATAATTCAATTGTGGAAGTTGAATTTTCTCCTGTTTTCACCATTCCCCAAAGGAGACCTTGAAAATACTATTTTATTCACTGTTAAAATCCCTCTGGGATTTATTGGGGCATCACTCTGGACAAACCAACAAAATCTCATGCCTTACTCAAGGTTCCAGGTACTTATGTTTTTCAATTAAGCTGTCTACATAAGTCATATTAGAAAATGCACTAGTCGAAATATAAATTTTGTACCAAATGAACATTTTTTGCTTTAGTCTCACACATAAGTTGAAATTTTAAAGTATTAATTGCCATCTATTTTCAGCACCCTGAAGTAATGACATTTCTTTGTTTTTTTCATGCAAAAACATTTTTAAAATTTGTACATTTAGTAACTATCATCATACACTCTAAGCATTCCTAGATTATACCATCTCAGTCTTTATCGTCTTTCTTTCTGATTTCATTTGTGCCTTATGGCATATTATTTAAGATTTTGTCATATACTAGTAGTTCTATTTTGTGGTCTTCTAATTTGTCAATGCATTTCTTTATGTATGGCAGTCATCAAAGAAAAAAGTGCCATAACATTGCATGACTATTACAAAGTACACGTGATATCTAGCTATTTTTCTATACCCTTGCAGCTCATTTCTTATTGGGAAATGTAACGATATTTCTAAGATGTACAAGAAGATTGAATCTAATTAAGAATAGTATTCAGCTTCCAGTATCAGACACCCAACGAAAATAGTTGCATAAAGAAATTTGGGTTTATTTATGCACACATTCCAGGTCCACGATTAGGAGGTCCAGGGATGGTACAGCAGCTCAGGAAAGTTGTTAGGGACCCCTAATGGCCCATTTTATTTTTCAGTAGCTGCCTCACTTATGGACATGGAAGCTGTATCCTGTTCAGGAAGACTGGATTCAAGGATGCAGTACAAAGTGATGTGTATGATGAGGCTTTAAAATTTTCCCTTTTCCACAATAATATCAATAAGAAGAGGTGTCATACCATGAGCTCAATGAATTTCAGAATCTGGATAGAGTCCATGGAGCCAGAACCCAAACTGAGAAGCAGAATGTGATCAGTCCCCAAGGACGTCTATTGCCCAAGGTGATTTAACACTAAATAGAATATTATTCAGTAGCAAAATGTATTGAGCTTTTGGTACGTGTTACAACGTGGATTTACATTGAATACATCATGTTGAAAGGAATAAGTCAGACACAAAAATACACAGATGTTGTGATCTCACCTATATGAAATCTAGAGAGGTGGAGGGTGGGTTGCATTACTAGGGATCAAGTTGAGGAGGTGATATTGTTTCTTGTCCAGAGTTTCTGTTTGAGGTGAGGAAACAGGTCAGGCAATGATGCTGATTGTAGCAAAGTGTTGTGAATGTACACGTCTCTAGTGAAAACAACTCATGATAATGGTTTAAATGCAAAGTTTGAATTGTAAATCTTTAAAACATTTATAAAGTTTTAAAGTTGTTCTTTAGTGTTAAATTCATAAAATATGAATAGATCTATTAATATAATAAATTGAGAACTGCACGAGTACATACAGGTAAAAAATTGAGACAATCCATACTAGGTGCTAACCTCTAGTCATGGCACTTTTTGAATGTCTAAATATATCTTAAAAGAAGGAAGTATTTTATAAAAGGGCTAAAATGACAGGTGGTAATTTTTGTTATAAGCATGACTTTCATAATTCTTTGAAAGAATGTGGGACCTATGGTTTTACATAAATGAATACAGTCTCCACTTCGTTGAAGAGGAAAAATCCAATTTCGACCACAAGGGCTGTATCATCTCCCCACGACATTGCTTTGGAGATCTGAGGACCTCGTACAGGTGGGCACCTCAGCTGTAACTTTGGGAGAAACTGTAAGTCAGTGGATGGGGTGAATTGTCGGAGGTGAGATCTATGGAAGGCAGGAGAGTCCATGGAGGAGAAATAAGAAAAAAAGGGATTCCCTTGACTCCTACCTGGAATATTGGGAACAGAGAATCAGTAGGAAAATTTTTCTTTCTGTCCAGCCCAGTGTCCCACAGGGCAGAAGTAATGAGGAAATGTTCCTAAAGAGTGGTTATAGTAGAGCTGTATAGATCTTCTCTGCTGCTGTCTCTCATACTGTGCAACCCTGGGCTGGACGGGATATGCTTGTTTCCTTTGGAGACCAAGCCCTGGTGAGGGGATGGATGCCAGACTCCTCCCTGATGTCTTGCTGGAGAAAGACCTTCACTCCCATCGCCAACCCCCCCCAAGAAGGAATTTGTACTTCCACACGGACACCTTCTTCTCAGAGAGAGCATCCCATTGAGTTTGAAAGCTCAGCCGATTTTGCAGGAGAAGGTCCAGGAGATGGAAGCCAAGACCTTTTCCCTGAGGTCACCTGAGAGCTGGTTCAGCCAAGCCTAGAACTGAGAGGCCATTGTGTTTTCTCTGCTAGTGTGATATTCAATGTATTTATTTGTCATGTGAAAAAGTGTCCATTGGACTCAGCAATGCAGGAATTCTTGTTGATAATTAGTTATAGAAATGAAAGTACAATTAGCAGAGAGAACAGTGGAAGAATGTGGTTGTAGAGAAAGCAGAACATCTGTCTATGAAACTTTGTCCTAAATGTGGGCAGGGAAAAAAAGTGGTATTAGCAATGGAGGAATGAGTAGTGAAGTGAGGGCTGTTTCTTCAGAAAGATATATTTGAGATTGTTTCTGTATTTCAGACAGACCTCCTGTAGATTCTATGGAAGTGGATTTTACCCTGCAATAGCATTTCATGAGACAAACACTCCCACATTGAGTATCACATGAGAAAAGGTAATTTTTATTCAACAGTGTTAAGGTGGTATACTAAAAACTTTACTTTGGAATTATTCTTTAATCGACAAAGTTAAATTAATATGAATTTATTAGTCATTTAACATTTCCATTTCAGCCAATTTTTTGTTGAAGTCTTGTTCTGCATATCGGCACCTGAGTGTTTTGATTGCTTTGAGTGAAACCTTTCCACAGCAGAAATGTAGGTGTGTTTGTTTGTTTTTTCAATCCTTAACCATTTGCCTTTAGTATTCTTTTGTATGTGTAGATGTATTTAGGGGCACAATGGTAAAATTTATCAAATTTTTTAATGAAATGCATACATTTTGCGAGGTGAAATCTATTTACCAGTGTTGCATATTATGTTTCTCATGTTCCCATTTAAATTTAGAAATTCTTCTTCCTTTGAATTTATAATTATTAGTATTTTCTATGCATTCCCCTTTGGTTCCTCATCTCTCTGTTCCTTATTATACTTTCTACCTTTTGTAGTTAGTTCTTTTTATAAAATATCATCACCTTCTCCCTTTGCTTGAAAGTGTTATCCTTTATCATTTTTGAGCGCAGGGCACTTTTCTCCTCTGTAATTCAGAGGTCACATCTGTGATTTGTTATCCTAAGGAGGTAGAATTGGGGTCTTACTCTGAAAGAATAATTCATTTGAAAGATAAAAGGTATGTGAGTTGCATATCATCACTTAAATAATCATTTGCTGATGGGAGGGAATCATCTAAGATTTTTACAGGTACTGATTTAACATCTGAACCATCTCAGGAGGCTGGCTACCAAATCGCCGTACAGAGGAACTTTATTAAGTATTAATATGATTTGGTTCCTATCCGATTTCAACAGCTAGTACCTAGTAATTCTGATCTTGAAAATCAATTTCATTTGATTTCAAGATTTTTCTTTTGCATTTAATTTTGTTTAAAATCTTCTACCTCTTCACATGAAAAATTCCCGACATTTGTGCTATATTTTCTTTTGCTAGATGTTGGTTTGTTTCCTTTGCTCATTTTACTCTCGAGTGTTCAATCCATATGGTGTCTTGACCTCGTGAAAATATCACTACTTTTATTTTGGATAAAGTAGTTTTTTGCTCTTTTATTGGTTTTCATCGATGTCAAGGAATATTCCCAAAATTGGAATGCCAAAAGAACCAAGGAAAGTTTCTTTAACACAGTCTCATTGGTGGTTTGAGATTATGTTTGTTCTTTTCATCAGGACATGCCATTCTCTCTCTTCTTTCTTTCAGTCAGACAGCTTTTTATGTTTCCATAAACACAGGGCAGAAAATAGCCATGTCAAAATGAAGCCCCTATTTTTTCATATGTAGGGCACCTTTCAAGCTGGAATTTCTGGATCTCAATTTCTAAATATTTTGTGGAAATTGTATAACATTGTCAGCTTGCACTGTACTCACTCCTGGCTTAATCAGTTTTTGTGAAGGTGAGAAGACTCTGCTATTAACACAGTACGAAAGACCATTTTGCAGTGTGTATTTTTGTGAGTGGCTGTGTATCTGCATGTGTGTGCTTGTCTGTCTGTGTATAGGTGTGCCTGTCTTTTTGTGTTTGTGTTTGTGTGCATTCTGTGTGTGCATCTCTGTGTGATTGTGTATGTGCTTTTGTCTTTGTGTGTCTGTTTGTGTCTCAGTCTTTATGTATGTATGTCTGGGTGTGTGTGTCTCTCTTCATGAGTGTTGTATGTGCCTCTGGGTGTGCTTCTGTGAGTGGGTGTATGTGTTTGCCAGGGTTTGCACAGTCATCTGAGCAGATCTGAACCCAGTGCTTCAAATTCTCATGTCAAGCACCACATGAAAGACATGAATGCATCTACATGTGTGTTGAAGAAAACTCTGTTTTTGCGGCTGCAGGCTTGAGATTTCTGAAACCCATCCACATAACTTCATCTTATGAGTGGCTGAACTACAATGCAACATGCATGAGATGCTGTGAAAGTGAGGGTATCCATTGGGAAGGAATGGGATCCTGAATATTGACATGGGGAAGCATGGGTGATAATGATGTTGGGGGGACATTGAAAACCTCGATTCTGATGAGTCTTTGCCAGAGAAAACTGTGAACTGTGCACTGAGATATTCTCTCTCTGATTGCTGAAACCATCCCTTCTCCTTTTAATACCCTTAGCTGACTGGACTATATACCCTTCATGGTTGAGACCATTCTCCTTGGTTGTTTGTAGATGACATCATCCACACATGCAATTAACTTCTTGATAGTATAAGTGCACAAAATTTCCTCATAATAACTATCAGGCCAGTGCTTGCTTATTCAAAAAACTGGACACTGATACCTGACCAATTTGATACATCAACATATCATACTTGGATATGAGATTGTGTCCTCTTTCCTCAGCCTCTCTTGGCATTGTTCAATGGACTCATGAACAAAGTAGCCATGGTGTTAGGGATGGAGTTTATGCATGGGCTCAGCAACATGGACTTCCACTCACCAAGGCCAAATTGGCTACAGCCACAGCTGAATGCCCAATCTTCCAGCAGCAGAGAACACACAGTCCCTGATATGCCCTTGATGTGTCAGCCTGCTACCTGGTGGCAGTTTGTTTGCATTGGACCACTTTCATAATGGAAGGGGTGCTGTTTTTACCTACAGGAATAGATGTATCCTCTTGATATGGCTTTGTCATCCTTGCTTGCAATGGTTCTGTGAAACTCGCATCTCTAGTTTGCATTATCCACCATAATGGTTACCCACCCAGCATTGCCTCTGGCCAAGGAGCTGACTTCACAGCAAATAATATGCTGGAATGGGCACGTTGCTGGAATTCACTTGTTTTACCAAGTTCCCCATTATCTGGATGCAGGCTGGATTGATAGAATGGTGGAATGGGCTTTGAAATGCTCGATTATGGTACTAGCTGGGTGGCAATCCTTTGAGGTGTTGGGACATTGTTCACAGAAGGCTGTGTATAATCTAAATCAGCATCCACTCTATGACGCTCTTTTTGACACATCCCAGATTAACAGATCAAGGAGTCAAAGTATGAAAATGGGTGTGGCACACTCATTGTTACCACTAGTGATTCATTAGAAAACTTTTGTGTTCTGTTTTGTCAAACCTATGCTATCTTGGTCAGAGGTATATTTCCAGAGGGAAGTGTGGTCCCACTAGGAGACACAACAATGTTTCCATTGAACTGAGAGATAAGATTACCAGTGAGCTACTTTGGACTCTTCACGTCTCTGAAGCAACATGTGCAAAAGGAATTACTCTCCCTACTGCAGTGAATGATCCTGATTATCAAGTGGAGATAGAAGTGGAACTGCACAATGTAGGTGAAGAATAGTTTGTCTGGAATACCTGGCATCTCTTTGGTCATCTCTTCATAGTGCCATTCCTGTGATCGAAGTCAATGGAAAACTGTAGAAACCCAACCCAGGCTGGACTCCTTACAGCCCAGTGACTTATGGACTGAAAAATTTGGTCACCATACCAGGCAAAGAGCCACAAGCAGATGAGGTGCTTGCTGAGCATACAGTGACTATGGAATGGGTAGTTTTAAGTACATACTTTAAAAACAGGTAGTTTTAAATACAGGCTTTGCCTCCGTACCAGTTTCAGAAATGAGTGCAGTTGTTATTTCTTCTTTGATTTCTCATACTATTAATAAAGATATGTAAAGCAAATTCTCCATTTTCTCTCTTCCTTTATTCCTCTATCATATAAAATAAATTGTATTATATTTTAAAAATTGCATTAATTTTATATCATAGTAGAAGTTACAAGACCTCAAGAATAATAATTAATATTAATTGGGTACTTTCATCCTCTTGTGAGGAATGTGTTATTACATTTCTGGTAGTATGCAGGACAAGTGAATTATGTGAATGTATGTCTATGGTATTAAATTTTTTTAGAAATGATAATTTAAGGAAATGTGCATGGGTTTGTAATGTGTATTGTAATGGTTAATTTCATGTGTCAATTTGGCTGGGTTATGCTGCCCAAATATATGCTCAAGCAAGCATTGGCATGATTGTTCCTGGGAGGGTATTTTGTAGATGAATTTAAATCATTGGTCAGTTAGTTGCATATGGCTGACTGCATCTACAATCAACCAAAGAGATTGCCCTCAGTGTTGCAATCTTTCAGCAACCCTGCGAAATGAATACACAGACACACAAGACAGACAGGAAGACTGCAGCCCCGAAGAGCTTCAGCTGCTTTATTTTATATCCTTTCTCACAGCTCTTTTGCTGACCAAGCCTGCTTTTCAGTATATTACTCCCTACATACAAGAGATAGCTTAAAAGACCTTGGGGCTTAAGAAAAAACAAACATTCTGTCCCTCTCAGACTGTCCTCCAAGTAAGCAGATAACAGTCTCCACAGTTTACTGAAAAGGCCATTCTGAAGCCAGTCACTCCCAATAAATTCCGCAAGTTTTCTATTAACCCTTGGCTCCTACACCTCAGCAGTCAGTGGTGTTCTCCTTATCCAATTAGTTGGATGTAAACGGGAGAATTGAACATTTCATTAGTCATAAAAAAGAATTTCTATCTCTACTTCAGGTTTTCATCTTTTCCTGTGAAATATCATCATCACATTAATTGGAAGTCACAATGTGCAGCTTCTGTGGGGAATTCAACGTTACCTTCATTGAGTTTCTGACTTGTGATATTTGGCCTTGTCAATCCCCATACTCTTGAGCCAAATCCTATTATAAATCTCTTAATATTTACATATTTAAGTATATGTGATCTATCTATCTATGGTCTATCTATCTATCTATCTATCTATCTATCTATCTATCTATCTATCTATCTATCTATCTATCTATCACTATCATCTTACCAGTTTCATTTCTCTCATCTACTCTAACACACCTTTGAAACAAACTTAATGAAATGCAAGAGGTATAACAAGTAGATAAGGGACTCTCTATAACTTGGAGTTTTATCAAGGGGAAGTTTCAACTTATTCTTAAAAGTTCCCTTACACCATCCCTCATCCTCTCCCTTCATCTAATCCCCTGTCACACCGCCTTCCCTGTTGACCATGAACATCCAATCAACCCATTTCCTTATGGCCTTTGCCCTGGACATTCCCTGCAGTGGCCACAAACTTCTCATATCCTTGTGACTCCCACTTTCTGTATCTTCAGGTCTCTCTTGAAGTGTTTCCCTGGCTGCCAGTCTTATTTTAATACTGAATGTCCCCACTCAAACTCCCCGGTTTACCTGCTTCTATTTCATTTTAGCAGCTGTCATCATGTCACATATTATATGATTATGATATTATTTAGTTATTTTCTTTCTCTTTTGCCATATTGGAGGCATCTTTTCTTTTCAGCCCATTGTTTCCATTGCCTAGTCAGTGCCTGCAGCATAGCTGGATGTAATATTCATTCCTCAAATGAATAAACGAATTTCTCATGAAGACCTTAGAATGCATGATGGCTGGGGGAACATTTCAAAAGTTGGACAGCAATTCCTAATCGGAGATGACACTCTGTTTAGAATTGATAAACAAATCCACAAATTAATTTCCTGATTCCAAAATATAAATTATGAATATGTCAGTAATGGTTGCTTATTTGAAAATTAGTCATGTTGTTTCTCTCTTTTTGAGTAGTCACATCAAACACATGGAACCAGGAAATGACATGCGAGTTTCAGAATTTCTGCTTTGGGGATTTTCAGAGGAACCAGAACTGCAGACGTTCCTCTTTGGGCTCTTCCTGTCCATGTGTCTGGTCACCGTCTTTGGGAACCAGCTCATCATTCTGGCCACCATCACCGACTCCCACCTCCACACGCCCACATACTTCTTCCTCTCCAACCTGTCCTTTATCAACATCTGTGTGTCCTCCACCACCGTCCCAAAGATGCTGGTGAACATTCACAGGAAGAGGAGAGTTATAGCTTATGTAGGCTGCCTCACCCAGATGTACTTTTACTTACTCTTTGAAGGGTTGGATGACTTCCTCCTGGCCATGATGGCCTATGACCGCTTCGTGGCCATCTGTCACCCCCTGCACTACATGGTCATCATGAACCCCCGGTTCTGTGTCCTGCTGGTTCTGGGGTCCTGGCTTGTAAGTGCTTTGAATTCCTTGTTACACAGCTTACTGGTGTTGCACCTCTCCTATTGTACACATTTGGAGATCCCTCACTTTTTCTGTGACCCTTATCAGATGGTCCAACTTTCCTGTTCTGACACCTCCGTCAATAAAGTAGTGATGTATTTTGCAACCAGGATCTTGGGTTTTGTTCCATTCACTGGTATCATTTACTCTTATTCTAAGATTCTTTTCTCTGTGCATGTGATTTCATCCATCCAGGGGATGTATAAAGCATTTTCTACCTGTGCATCTCACATCTCAGTGGTCTTCTTATTTTATTGCACACTCCTAGGAGTGTATCTTAGCACTGCAGCATTCTGAGATGGACATTCAATTGCCACAGCCTCCATGATGTACACTGTGGTCACGCCCATGCTGAATCTCTTCATCTACAGCCTGAGGAATAAAGATGTGAAGGGGGCTCTGCAAAGATTCTTCAGGATGTAGTCATAAATGGGCAGATGAGGTGTTTGTGAATCACAGTGGTCAAAACCTCTGAGACAGAAACGGATTCATTGATCAGTTCATGGAACAAGAAACTGCCCGTAATTCAGAGATGGCCTTAATCTGATGAAGCGCAGTTTAAATCATACATTGTATTACTATAGAAAAGAATTTTATTTAATGGTTAACATCTGCTCAGTAAAATATGAAACCTTACAGTGGAATTTGTAGATTAGGTATAGGCCTGGGCTGCATGTCTTGCACTATTTTATTCTATGATATATGTGAGTGTTTCCATTTTGGAAGTAAAAACTGTGTTCGTTCTTTTCATTATGTCATAAATATTCAAGCGTATGTGAGTGAAACATCTACATAATTACAATATCATCTATTTTGCATTAAATATAACTCACTTAGCATTAAATATAACTAAGAAATATATACTACTCACACATAAAAGTATGAGTAGTATACTACTACTCATAGTATATAAATATACTGCTTGCTGACTTTTTACAAAATACCACTGTAAAGCCAGAACCTTAGAAATGATCACCTACCTACTCTTTTGAAGACACTTTCCCTGTTTTCCGAAAACCATTCACCTGACTCTAATTTATAGCTTAGTTTGTGATGTTTGTATAATTTATAGAAATCAAAGTATGTTATGTTTATTTTATGAAGGCTTACTACTCTGACTCTGTCCATAGTTTTGGATATGGTTGTAGAGCAACTGTGGTCAGTGCTACATTGCAATCGTTTTTGCTAATATATTTAATTTTATGTAACCCACTTTACCGTTGATGAGCACTTGGCTAGTTTCCATATGGGTGCTCTTTTTGTTTGTTCATTGATGTCAGAATGCAATATACCAGAAATGGACCGGCTTAAAAAGGTAATTTATTAAGT
>PVIY010055422.1:0-13751 GCA_004026745.1 Myrmecophaga tridactyla | reverse complement strand
GGCCATCCTCCCACAGGCCATTACCCCCCACAGGCCACCCTCCCACAGGCCATTCCCCCGGCAAGCCATTCCTCCTGCAGGCCATTCCCCCCACAGACTGTGCCTTCTCCTGGAGCCTGTGGAGTTCTGGTGCAGCTCACCGTGATCCCCGGGGTTCCTTGCCCTGGTGTCTGTGTGTCTGTCCAGAATCCCGCTCTGTAGGTGGCCTCCAGCCCTCTGGGTTCAGGGCGGCCTCCTCTAAACTGAACCTTCAGGAGCCCCATCTGTCCCCGGACCCTGCGTCCCTGCCGTCTCTCCAACAACACCATATGGGGTCTCTTCATGGTGGGTTCCTGCCACGGGGTGTGGACAGAGGCGGGATACGGATGCTGCAGGAGGGGCCTCTGCCCCCAATAGTTTCCGCCCCCCAAGCCTGGAGGCCCAATGCCTGTGGCCAGCGCAGCCAGGCCCACTGAGTGGCAACTCAGCACAGAACTTGTCCTCTCATGATCTGCAGCCCTGATGCCCCAGGTGTCGGCAGGTCCCTCAAGAGGGTGCTGGATACAGTCCTCTCTCCCTGGCCCCTGGTGGTGACCGCGGCCATGGTTCACCCCTTGCCCCTTTTGCAGGCCCCTCTTCTCTCTCTCTGTCTCTCAGGTCCAGGTGTCCCTCCTGAGGCCACCCAACCCTTTCCAGCCACTGCTTTGCCTACAGCACCTGGTCTAGCCCACGCTCTCTGGACTCGGGCTGAGGGCTTCAGCATGTCTGTTTGGAGGTGCTGACGAGAAACCACCCCCCCAATCTCTTGGGGTGGGGATGGAGTTCTCTTCTCCTGTCCCCTGGGCAG
The DNA here is from genome assembly GCA_004026745.1 of Myrmecophaga tridactyla. Lineage (NCBI taxonomy): Eukaryota > Metazoa > Chordata > Mammalia > Pilosa > Myrmecophagidae > Myrmecophaga > Myrmecophaga tridactyla. The sequence continues at coordinate 12,925 of PVIY010055422.1, read as the reverse complement.
TCCTGCTTGGCTGTTAGAACCTCCATGGACATTTGAGACATCTGAGGCCACAAGGGACCTTACTCTTTGCCTGCTGAGCAGAGGGTCTGGAGGCCATGGGACATCAAGGCCGTGGAGATGATGCAGGACAAGGCAAGAGCCTCTCGCTGGCTGGGTACGCCCGGGAAGGAGGCAGCAGCTCCTGGCTTTTGGGCCTTCTGGCCGAGCACCCTGGACAGCGTCCATATGCTGCCACGGCTCATGGCCCTCAGACTTGGGGCACGGGTGGGAACCCTCTAGTACAGAAAGGCATCGTGGTGGCACTCCTGGGCCCAGTGCCCTTGAAGAGGTGGCCCCCCTGCACCCCTCTTCTCTACCTGTGCCCTGGGGACATGTCTGAGCTACAGGTTCGGGCAACAGGAGCTACCAAGGAGCCAAGGACCAGCCCGCATGCCAGCATGGCCGGTGAGTCCAGAACCTTCCAGAAAAACAGAAAATGTTATCAGGTTCTTTTATGTCATGTGAGAACAAGGGCTGGAGACCCAGAGGCCTCTGCTACTTTAGTGCTTTTAGTTGAAGAGAATGGCCATGTCACAGAAAACCTTTGTGCTGCTTCCTGTGCTGACTCTGCCCGCCTTCACCTCCTTTTGCCCAAAGCCCACCTGAGCCTCTCTTGGAGGCACATCTTCTTTGCTGGTCGCCAAGGAGCCTGGGTGTGCCAAAGTGTGTGGTGCTGCCCTGGGCCCTGGGCTCTCGGGTCGGGCACACAGTGTCCTGGCCCACTGCGATTCTTGGCTGCGCCCAGCGGAGGTCCTTCCGGCCGTGCCTGTGGTGAGGTCTCTACCCTCAGCCATTTCCTACCTTCAGTGTCTTTGGCTGACTGAAGAGACCAGAGATGGAAAATCGTTTTATTTTCCACCCCAGCAAGTCCTGCTGCTCCACATCCCCTGTAATTCTGCAGAAAGGGGAATACTCTTTTCCTTATCTCACCTCTGTCTTGTAGCACTCATTGTGCATGGTAAGAATAAGCCAACTGACTCTTTCAGCATTTTTCCAAGATATTACCTAGCAAAGACTCATAAATCATTAGGTGAATTTTCCGCCTTCCAAGCCTCCGCAGGCAAAGTGTGCCCACCGTGGGTCTCCCTGATGTGGGCCTGGTGGGGGAAGGGAGTCGGCCCCTCTTAGTGAATGCAGCCCCATGCTCAGGAGCTCGCCCAGCCAGCACCTACCCTGTACGGAGGCAGTGGCCCTGCTTTAGAGGACACATGCATGCCTCGGGTGCCTGTGGAAGGCTGCGGTTTCCTGAAGCTGGTGGAGAGCTGATCATCACTTGGGCTCTGCAATGTGGGGGCTCCCCGTGGAGCACACCCACTGCTGAACCCCAGCAAACACATGCCAAATGCGGAAACGGGGACGGCTGTGGAATTCCCCGTGCAAAGCTGCAGTGAGGTTGCGCATTGTCTGCTAGTGCTGCTACTGGAAGCCACTTGGGGTGTTGATGACAGCCTACTCAAGAAGTGGGAGGCACCTGGTGAGGTTCTAGGAGAGCTCTGAGCACACAGTTTCTAATGATGGTCAGCCACAATGAGCCATGCTCCACTCTTTAGACAGAGTCCGATTATTGTGGAAAGAGGGCCCCTGTAGGAGCATGTAGAAGTAGGAAATGCGGTTCATCCTTTGACACGGATGTTGTCAACCTCTCACTGCAACCGCCTCTGTGTTGCAGTGAGAGGTTGGACGAGGCCGGCTTTAATCTCCATGGTAATATAAGTGTGGGGGTGCCATTGTGGTGGTGGGTGGGAGAGCCCGTGGGCCACAAGCAATGGGAGAAGAATGCAATTCAAACAAAGACAACCAGGAAGTGGGATGTGAACTTGCTCCTACCTCCTCTGTGTGCTTGATATTCAGCCAAAACCCCACAAAAAGAGTGAGGTACAGGAGCAAACCTTATCCAGGAAATATAGCCTTTCCTTCTGCACCTCCAACCCTGCAGAACTGGGGATCAGAGAAGGGGAGAAAGGAAATCACCCCAAACTATGCTCCTGGAGTTTGGATGAAATGTGCCCTGCCCCCCACACAGGGAGCCTGTGTCCTCTCCACCCCACAACTCTTAGCCAGGGAGGGCTGAGAAGGAGGCAAACCTTGCTTGCAGTGACTTCTTTGCTCTCTGGACCCAAGTCGTCCAGATACTGGCAGCCTGAAAGTCTAGAAATCTCACTGTCTTCCTGGCCTATCATAACTGTCCCATGGTTTCAGCTTCATGGAAAAGTGTAGCTCATTCCTCTATTGAATTTGCATTTTGATGGTGGGTCAAGTGGGGCAAGACTGACCTTGAATGACACCCACCAGATACAGCAACATCAGTCCAGGGAACAGATCATGTGGAACAAGGATCCTTTTCTGTTCTCTTCCCCAAGACAATAAGTTAAACACCTTCACTGCCATCACTGGTCATTCCAGAGTGGCCAATCATGACAGCCCCACAGCCCTTTTCCCCAACTAGGGAAGGTGCCAATGGCTCCAATGAACCACCCATAATCAATAACCATGGCAACCAACTTACCTGAGGCCTCGTGCTTCTAGGAAAAGCTTTGACACACCACACACACCAGAGGAGATAGCCATTTGTGGGTTCAACTTGGTGCTGAAGCTGTAGGTACCAGGCAGAAGCAATTAATTCTCAGCATCCCAAAATGTGTGCTGTTACAATAGATTGGTCTTCTTAGGGAATCACCAAATATTGCCAATGGATGCAGAAAAGGTCAGTGGACTCTTTCGAGCAGAGAATATCATTCAAATGGTTTCAGTCAAACTTAGCTCACTGTGCAGGAAAATTTAGGCTGTGCAGCAAGTGAGTCAAGTTCATTCCAATCTGATGTGTATTTATGATGGGAGTTTATGCTTGGGTAAGCATGTTTACCTTCAGGAGATAGCAATTTCTGCAGTGGTTATAAATAAAACTATTTTAAATACCAGGTTTCTCAAAATAGCAGATGCCAAGCCATATTAAGTAACATGTGCTATCAAAATGTTGTTTACAAATGTGTGCTATAGTTTTTAACAATCACTTTCTATTTTTTAATCTTCCGGGGCTGTGAAGAATTAAGTAGGAGATTTTAGTTCCATAAATAAGAGTTCTTTATGATAATACTAGTGTATAATCAGCCACCAAAGCAGAGACAATCTTTGGGAGTTATTGAATAGCATAGTTTTTAGGTTAGGTTCACCAGATGTGAAATTTTCATTTCAGCTATTATACTCTTCAACTCCAGACTTTCTATTTTTCTTTAAAAAACTAATCTCTATTTCCTTATCAATATTTTTTATTTGGTGAAACATAATTCTCATACTTTCCTTTACTTTTTTATACATGGTTTCCTATATGTCTTTGTACCTATTTATAATAGTTTATTTAAATTCTTTGTCTAGTAAGTTCAACATCTAGATTTACTCAATTCATCTAGGACAATTCTATTAACTGCTTCTTTTCCCTATGCTTGACCCATACCTTCCTGTTTCTTTGTCTCATATTTTTTTTGTTGTTGAAAATTGGCTATTTTAAATAATGGAGCAACTGTGAAAATCAGCCCCCCTCTCACACACATCCACCCAGGGTTGTCACTGCTGTTTGTCATTGCTGCTTGTTTTGTTTAGTGACTTTCCTGAATGAAATCCATAAAGTCTATTCTTTGCTGTGTACAGTCACTGAAGTCTCACCTTGGTTGGCTTAGTGGTCAGCTAATGGTTGGATAGAGATTTTCTTAAATGCCCTTGAACCAGTAAGTCTGCCAAGCTCTGTTGAATGACTCTATGCACGTCTCTGGGAAGAAATTTACAATGCTTCCTTAGTCTTCAAGTCCTCCTTGGGCAGAGTCTGGGGTCAGCAATTAGTTGAGAAAACCCAGGACCTTCTGAAGTATTTTCTGGGCATGTACACAGTCCTATGCATGGACTTCTAGATTCTCAGGAATAGGATGGAGGCTTACAGAGCACTCAGAGGACACCTCATTCTTATGATTTTCCTTTGTAAGTTTTTTGATAAACTTCTTGGGATCCCCAACTGCTTTTTCTGCCTCAGGCAGATATGATGTTAAACATTTGCTGCCAATTGTTTATAATAAATGTCTGAAGCACAGGGCTGCTGCACTGAATGAGTTCTAAGTCAGGTCAAATAAAGAAAAGCTCTAGGAATGGAGCTTTCTAGGGCATTCCCACATAGGCCAAAGAGTTATTATCATCTAGGGATGGTTCTTTGAGGAAGCTTCACCTCCATTCTGTCTACTCAGTGGCTGCTAGACTGCTGGTTCACAAGGCTACCACAGCGGGGCAGAAGGAGACTGTCTGGAGCAAGTTAAAATGCTACAAATCTCACTGTTCTTGCCAAGAATCAGCTCTTTTTTCTTGAAATGCTCCTGGACTATTGGAAATGTTTTCACTATGTAGAAGAGTCAGAACCTTCCTAAACTGCTGGTAGGTATGTGTTCGATGTTTGCTAGCTGCTGGAATGCAATATACCAGAAACAGAATGGCTTTTAAAAAGGGGAATTTAATAAGTTGCAAGTTTACAGTTCTAAAGCTGTGAAAATGTCCAAATTAAAGCAAAGCTGTAGAAATGTCTAATCTAAGGCATCTAGAGAAAGATACCTTGGGTCAAGCAGGTCAATGATCTTCAGGGTTTCTCTCTCAAGTGGAAGGGCACGTGGTGAACATGGCAATGCCTATTAGCTTTCTCTCCAGGTTTCTTGTTTCATGAAGCTCCCCTGGGGGTGAATTCCTTCTTAATCTCCAAAGGTCTCTGGCTGCCTGGGCTCTCATGGTTCTCCATGGCTCAGTCGTCATTCTGAAGCTTTCTCCAAAATGCTTCCTCTTTTAAAGGATTCCAGTAAACTAATCGAGACCCACCTGGAATGGGTGGAGTCACATCTCCCTCTAATCCAAGTTTAATACCTACAATTGGGTGAGTCACATCTCTGTGGAGATAATCTAATCAGATTTCCAACCTACATTATTGAATAGGAATTAAAAGAAAAGATTGCTCCCACAAAATGGATTAGGATTAAAACATGGATTTTCTAGGGTACGTGAATCTTTTCAAACCAGCACAGTATGTAAAATGGCAAAGATGCTTTGGAAAACAACTTTCAGTTCCTCAAAATATTAAGCATAGAGTTATTGTATAAGCCAATAATTCTGCTCCTAGGCATATGTTCACTCAAAACCATTTACACAAATACTCATGGCATTATTCATAATAGCCAAAAGGTAGAAACAACCAAATTGTCCATCAAATGATGGATGATTAAACAAAATGTGGTATATACATATGTATACAGGTTGGAACAATATTTGTCAATTAAAAGTAATAAAGTAATGACACATACTACAATATGGATGACCTTTGAAAGTGAAATATAGTTGTATGATTCCATGAGTATGAAATGTCCAGACTTTGCAAATCCAGAGACAGAAAGTAGATTGCTTAGTGTTGGCCAGGAGAGTTGGGTGGGACTGTGGAGTGATGGTTAATGGGTAGAGTTTCTTCTTCGTGCAGTGAAAATGTTCTAAAATTGATTGTGGTGATGGGTTCATAACCCTGTAAATATAATACAAACCACTGAATTTTACATTTTGAATGGGTGAATTTTAGAGTCTTTGAATTATATCTCAACAATGCTGATAAAATTGAAATGGTTTTATTTTTGACATTCAGAACAATAATTACTGTCGATTTTCAGGCAGTTAAAGCATGACAGAGTTAAGGTCCAGATAAAAGGACTAGAAGAAAAGGAGTCAAACATTCTGCATAACATTTCTCCTCTAGGCACTTTTAAAATTCAATACTCTGTACATTCACAGTGAAACTCTAAGAAAGAAAGCAGAAAGGAGCTGTTAAGTGGTCAAGTTGGTGCAGAGACATAATCTTCAGAGACCACAAGCAGGAGGGAACCTGGTAAACCAAACGAGCTCCTCTTTAAGTCACCTGAAAGGCTTGAACTTTAGGTGTAAGGTCAGACTTGAACATCAAATTGAAGTTACCATTCCATGCTTTACCTGTGAGATTAAAAATAAGCTCCTTCTGGAAGAAAATAGCAGCATATAAACATTTCTATTTTTTTATATAAAATTGCTAAAATTCAAAAAAGAGGATCAATGAACAAAATTGCAGAGTGGAAAGAGACAATGGAAACAGATCCCTAGTTTAAAATATTGAGATTAAAGCACAGATGGAAAAAAAGAAAAGACGAACTATAGAGATAAAGATAAAGAAATATATGAGACAAAATTAAATGTCTTTATTTATGTATAGTTGGACTTCCAGAAGAGGAGAAGAGAGAAAAATTGGGCAGACACATTCTGTAATGATATACAGGCTAAACAATTTCCAAAATTACAAATACATCAAGCCAAAAATTCAAGAAGCTTTATGAACCCACAAAAAGATAAAGGAAATGAAAAATCCATCTGGGCATATCATACTGAAACTCAGCAAACTGGCAGAAACAACCTACAGATAAAAAAATCTTAACAGTATCCAGAAAAGATATATTAATCTAAAAAGAACAAAAGCAAGATAGCTAGTTTATTACATAAAAGAGCCAGATGACAATGAAATAGCCATATTTATAAGGCTGAACATAACATTTCATCAAAAAAGATATATGAGAGGCTATTGCATATGCATAGATGTACCATTTTGTTAAACATCAGGGAAAGCCAGGTTGAAATCTATCAATATCTTCATATTTGATTTTGTGAGTCAAATGTGATTCACAAAATCCAGTGAGAATTCTTTGTGACATTCTAGGTCTTTTAATTGTACCTGTTCTCTTTAATACACCCACTTGTAAGTTTGGATTAAATCAACTGTTTTGTAAATTGCTTTCTATTTGTCCCATCTTTCCCTTCTTTTTGTTTTTCATTTCTCTTCCTTCTTTTTGATAGTGTTTTGGCAATAGCATTTTATCTGCAGTATGTCTTATTATTTAAACATGTTTATAAAATGTTACTGATTATACCAGTGTCTGCTGTGTGTCTAATCACAATCCACCTTCAGGTAGAATTATACCACACACATTCAGTTAAGAACCTTGCACCGTACATGCAAATTCCCTCTTCCCATCTTTGTGCTATTGTTGTTATACATTTTACTTTTGCATATGCTATAAACACACAAAACATTACACCTATCTGTGCTTTAGAGAATCAATTATTTTTACAGTGATTAAAAATAAGAAAACAATAATTTTACAGTTACCTCCCTTTGAGAAGTTCCGGTTGCCCTCTGCAGGCTTGGCTGATGGGAGGGCTACCAGATGTCTTCAGATTCCAGAAGAGCAGGGAGGAGGTGACAGCACTCAGTGGTTGGGAGAGAGTGGACATCACCCCACATCTGTTCCAAAGCCAGAAAGGTGATCAGAGTCACTGCTGAGGTGAGATAGAAGGATTGCCTGCTTGCATGTTGCCTGATTTATATAACAAAGAAAAATTGAGATGCCCTAAGCAGTCAGGTGATGTCAGCCCTGTTTCGGTTTGCTGATGCTGCTGGAATGCAGTATACCAGAGATGGGTTGGATTTTACAGTGGGGATTGATTAGCTTTTTACAGTTCTAAGTCCTTAAAAATGTCCAAATTAAGGCATCAACAGGAGTTAACATCTCTGAAGAAAGGCCGCCAGCACCTGGGACACCTCTGTCACCTGGGAAGGCACATGGCTGGCATCTGCTGATCCTCCTCTCCCAGGGTTCATTGCTTTCAACATCTAGCTTCAGTGGCTTCTCTGTCAGTTCCTCTAGGGCCTTTTTCTCTCCGAACTTCTCTGGGTGTTTCTCTCTCAGCTCTCTGGGCTTTTTCTATATTCTTTATCCTCTCATAACAGACTCCAATGAACAGATTAAAACCCACCTTGAATGGGCTGGGTCACATCTCAATTGAAATAACCTAACCAAAAAGTGCCACCTACAACAGGTCTGCACGCACAGGAAAGGATTAAAAGAACACGGCCTTTTCTGGGGTACACAACAGTTCCAAACCACCCCAGCCCCAAGCAATGGAAATTATGATCCACCACTGAGATTACACATCCAAATCAACTCCTAAATCTTGAGTCAATTTATTGAAGGAGAGGCCTTGAAGGTAACTACTTCCCCAAAACTTCTCAGAAAGGTCCTGTGGGCACTTGACAGGGTCATCTGCAACAAGGAGAAAAGTACTTATTCTCTGCAAAGACTACTATTTATAGAGTCTGTACTTAAATGTACACAAGTGGACTTGAAATGCCAGTGTCATCTTCCCGCTGCTGTGTGGGCTTCATGGTCCAGATTAAATTGGGGTTTGGTGCAGGCCCATCTTATGGTCCAAACTTCTTGATTTCCCTGTTTTCCAAATGAAGAATTGGGAGAAATGTTCTTGGTTTCATGAATGTAGTTCTACTGGCCCCATAACTTACAGAACAAGGCTATTACTATAGGAAGGGCCAAGAGAAGGCCCTGTCAGTGCCCCACCCCTGACACTGATGCTGAGGATGAGGATGATACTAAACCTAATCCCATGAGGAAGAGATGTTTGGAAGAATAGAGAAATAGTTGCCTCTGTCATATCCCATTCAGGTACTTTTTTGTCCTCTGCCAAAGCAAGATGAATCTTTGTGGAACTGTAGACTCAGCCAAGCGGTAATTGCAATGTCAGAGTTTTTCCAGCAGTTATATCCACTGGTTGGGTCAACCATGTCCCTTCAACCTGGCACGTGGCTCCTGATTTGGCAAACGCTCTTTTTCCTTTTCACCAATCTGCATCAATACAGAGGAGCAAAAGAAGTCGATCTTTCCACGACAAACCTTGGTTGTATCATGCACGGCTGTGCTGACTCGCTCGCTTTCTGTCATGGAAAAACACTGAAAGTACATCTTTTCCTGGATATCTGAAGAACAGCCTTCTGATCTACTCCAGTGAGGACACTAGGCTGATTACACCTGCCGAGCAGGACTTGGCAGGGCCCCAGAGCCCCTGGGTCATTACACATTATTATTTTTGATATGTGGATGGATTCTAATTCCATTATAATTTGCCTCTGCAATCATAAGTGAGGTTGGGAGATTTTTATTAATTTTGTGGTTGCTTATTTTAACTCAATTTTGTTTAACTATACAAATTTTATAGGAAAGTTATTTTAAAAAACAATTTCTATATTCTGGAATATTTTAAATGAGATTGGGTCACTTTATTTTTACTTTAATAGGTTATATGAAATTCAGTTTGAATGCATGTATTCTGGTGATTTTATCATTAATCAGCTTTCTAATATTCTCATGGTATTTGGTCTCATCAAGTTTTTCACTTCTTGACTGCATTTTGTTAAATTGTTACATTTCTAATACGTTTTCTGTTTCTAAATTTCTAAATATGTTGCCATGGAGTTAAGTATATTATTATTTTGTAGTTCTTTTAATCTCTTATTTACATGGACTCATTATCGATTCTCACCCTGGTTCTCTCTCTGTTGTCTGTCCCAAAATTATCTTATAAATGTTCAACTTCTGAAAACCAAATTTGGCTTAAACCATGCTTCTTACTTTGTTTACTATTTCATTATGCTTAATTTTCATGTTTACTAAGCTTATTGCTCCTAATTTGAGTTCATTTTATTATATTCTTGATTTGGTTAGGCAGAGGACCAAATACCTTTATCTTTGTTTTTCTTCTTATCAAAGTAATGTTTAATTTCTTCTAATAAAGCTTTTCTGTGTCCAATCAGTTTTGACATGGGATGTTCTCCTTTTCACCGCTTTTTAGGTACTTCATAATTTCTTTCTCAATTCACTCTTTGATCCGTAGATTCTCTATGAGTAAATTTCTTATTTTCAAGCACTTAAGTTAGTTTTGATCATCTTTTCATTATTATCTCGACATTACTGTTTACAATCAGACAATGTGACCAATAAAATTGCAACTTGTATTTCAGGTTTTTTTTTTTTCCTGTTAAGATTTTATTGTGGACACACACATAACCAGTTTTGGGTAAAAATTTTCTACAAACAAAAAAGTGCTTCTTTTTGAAGGAGTTGGTGCTCATATACTTAGCACATCTGTTGGAAAGACTAGGTTGTCACAACTCCGTCTGGTCAAGAATGGAGGCTGTTTGGTGCAGTTTCTCCCTATTTCTACTTAAGGGGACTTGCATTGCCTTCTAAAGTAGCACCTTAGTAAAATGGGGCAGGGGCTTCACCTCAGCGCCACGTCACCAGGTCTCTCTGCTGTTCCGGGGCTTCGCTACTCTCGTGTGCCAGTGCTTCACAGAGACCCTCCTGCGATCCTGGGCTCAGTGCAGGGGGCCCACCTGGGTGCTGGGGAGGGGGAGTCCTGCAGCTGGTGGAGCAGTGGCCACCCCTTCAGGGGTGTCTGGCGGACCGTGACCCACAGCCTGGCGAGAACCTCTGCTCGCCCTGGCCCTTTGGATGCCAGAGCTCTGAGACTCCCCCTCGTTCATCACCTTCACCTCTCTGATTACATTCCCTCTGCCCCTCTTTATCCCATTTACTATTTTCACCTTCAGCTACTTTTGTGTGTTAATCATTTTCTTATCGTGAGTTCACCCAAATTTACATCAGCAAAAACCCAACTGCTGCATTTTAATTCTTTTTATTTGCTCGGCTTCTTTTTTCCCTTCCTTTAAATTCAACACCGTCTTACAGTTGCTTTGCTCCTGTTTCTCCTGTATTCATATGGCTTGGTTTTGTTTTTAATTAAAACTGAAAGCCATGCTGTTTGGTGGGGGAAGACTGTCCATTTGCATGAGTGATTTTATTCTCTTCTGCAAGGGTGATATTTATTATTTATATCCATTTTTTTTCAGCTGGTTTGGCCAAATTATTATTTACTCTTTTTTTCCCCAGTTGTCAGGTGTTTAATGTGAAGATTATACTGTAATTTATTCCTTTAGAGTGTATCGTCTCTTTTGGGAGATTTTAAAGACATTATTGTTTGAAAATAGGCTGATAACTTTTCTCTTCCTCTCTGTGGTAGTCTTTCTCCCTTTTACAAGACTTTACATACCTGTGCTCCTTTCCCAATTTCACTCCCACTAATGAGGGCTTGCAGTCACTTTTATTTTTCCCTCTCTCATCCCCTCAACCTTTATACATTCACTGAAATACTTTAAAAACTTTTATTTCTAGAGTAATAGAATTTTCATTTTACTTAGCAACTGCATTTTTATTCATTTAGCCCACATACATATTCAGATATAAAACAATACAATAACAAGGCTATTCATTGCAGTGTGATTAATGAAAGCTGATTGCCGCAAAGAACCCAAATGTCCACCAGTAGGAGACTAGTTATATAAATTATGGTACATTCGTGCAATTGAACTCTGTACAGCTGTTAAACAGAGTCGAAAGGCGTTTTATGTTTTGCTGCAGAAATTCATGTTAAGTTTTAGGGGAAAAAAGGAAAGCACAGCAAAATACATATACTACGTTTCTATTTCATTTCATTTGGAAAAGAGGGAGCACAATCTTTTATGCACACGTCTGATTATGACTTTGCTCTTCCACTCGAAAAGGACGCATGGAAAGGAGCTAAGGTGTGTGTCTCTGTCTCGGAGCTGATTCCTTTGCCATCTACTTCAGTTCTTTATTGAGATTTCCTGCAGTGTTACCTCCTCCACAGATTTTTCCATTTGCACCCACGTGAGCTCTTTGTGAGGGGTGGGGGACCCAGTGGGCTGCCCGACCCTCTCGGGGGTCTGGAGAGTCATCAAGCGTTGCAGGGGAGAGGTCCGACCAAATGAACTTGGAGCCTTGCCTGGCCCCAAGCGAGCTCTCTCTCCCCTTCCCATCCTCATGTAGGAATTTGCCGGGGGAAGCCGGCTCTCCATCTGCAGGCCTGTCCCCTTCCTTGCTCCCAAGACATGGTCCTGTGGTGTCTTCCCCACAGCTGTCCCTTCCTCTCTCCTCCTGGGCTGAAATCACTAATATTTGGGTTTCATCTCAGGGACTCCCATTCTCACCCTTTTCTCTCATGATCTCCCTGTTTCTGTGCTTTTGTTTTTCTTTTTGGTTTCTGCCCGGAGGCTTCACTTCCACTTGATTTGGTGCATCATGGCATCCTCACCTACAACTGTGGATTTTATTTTTTTACTTTGAAAGTCACTTTTCCCCTAGAAAGTGTATTCCAGGCTTTATCTGAATCCCCTTGAGGATTCCTGTTTGTCTTTTTGTGTGCATGTGTTGGGGGGAGTGGGGCAGGGGAGGCAGTTCTTGTTCGGGATTCTTCTGCCCTGCAGGAGGCCTCTTTCATGGGGACCCCTGATCTTTGATTTCCCATGGGGACCTCTTTGGATGAGCATGTGTGTTTCCTTTGTGGGGTTATCGGGTGGGGTGGCGATGGCAGGGCTAGTGACAGAATGGTGCTGGGGATCTCGGCAGAGCAGCAGGGCTGCATCCAGCAGCCCCCGGGAAGGCCTCCACCTGCTCACCTCCACCTGCTCACCTCTGCCTGCTCACCTCCTGAGCTCCATGCCATCTAGAAGCACACCTAAGCCCCATGTTGCCCTCAGCCCTGCAGCCCTGGGCCAAAGTCTTCCCTAAGTCCGCTGATGGTCCGGGGTGCCCCAGACCCCCCACCCCTGCTCATGGGGGAAGAAGCCCAGCTCACCCCACCCCTGGGCCCAGGCCCCCTACCTCCTGCTCTCACTGCTCCCAGCACTAGGCACAACAGTCTCTGCTGAAGAAAGAGGAGAGAAGGCAGGCCGGGAGGTCCACAGGCATCTCCAGCCGTCGCCCATGCCCATGCCCACCCTGCCTCTGCAAATGGGCCGACTTTGGGCGAAGTCACTCTCAATGCCTGTCGTCCCCAGCGCCCTGTCCCCACCTGCTAAGGAGGTGTTTGGAGCAGCCTGCGCTGGCCAAGCCAGGAAAGGGATCTAAGCCCTGTCGGCAGCTCC
>PVIY010055421.1:0-13734 GCA_004026745.1 Myrmecophaga tridactyla | reverse complement strand
TGGGAGAGAAGCCCTGACTGTGTTCGCCATGTGCCTTCTCACTTGAGAGAGAAACCCTGAACTTCATCGGCCTTCTTGAACCAAGGTATCTTTCCCTGGATGCCTTTGATTGGTCACTTCTATAGACTTGTTTTAATTGGGACATTTTCTCGGCCTTAGAACTGTAAACTAGCAACTCATTAAATTCTCCCTTTTAAAAACCGTTCCATTTCTGGTATATTGCATTCCTGCAGCTAGCAAACTAGAACAGATGCTATATTTCATTGTTTATCTATGTTGGTGAGCACCAGGTTGTCTCTTCTGTAAAAATAAACTTTCTGCTCTCTTTGCAACTAATAAGTAATCTGTGGGATGATATTGTAGCATCATTGTGTAGCTTGTTTACCCAAACCTAAAGGTTCTATTGATGAGTCCTATCTTGAATTACCACTGTAATGTTTGCAAAGTGGTGGTTCTTTTGCTCTATCTTCTGCATTTATTAGCTATCATACTTTCATAAAGGACTTTAATTTTTTAATCTGCTTTTTGAAAAAAGTTGTATTTGAAAAAAGTATGACATAGAAATGGTGAATACCTAGCACAATATAAACATTAAAAGCTCACAAATTTGAAGGAAAAATCAGAGAAATTTAGAGCTAGAAGGGATGTAAAACAATATATACACCAACCCTTTTTTAAAAAAAAACGTTAGAAAAATGAAGTTTAGCTTTGCTCATAACTAGCTGGTTTGCTGTTACAGGGACCTTTGTATAAAGAGAACCACATTGTACATGGGTGGAAATTAGGTCAGAATCCCTGTGCAAAATTTGGTGGCAATATTGCCTGGTGTTTTGGTTTGTCAAAGCTGCCAGAACATAATATACAGAAATGGAATGACTTTTAAAAAAGGTATTTAAGTTGCAAGTTTACAGTTCTAAGGCCATAGAATGTCCAAACTAAGGCATCCAGACAAAGATGACTTAACTCCAAAGAAAGGGCAATAAAGTTTGGGGTTTCTCTTAGCTGGGAAGGTACATGGCAACATGTGCTAGCTCTCTCTCCTCATTTCATAAGGATTCCCCAGGGCTGTTTTCCTTCTGCATCTTCAAAGTTCTCTGACTGTGTGGGCTCTGTTGTTGTCTGCATATGGAAAAATCATTCCCTCTTAAAGAGCTCTAGTAAGTGGCCCCAACTTGAATAGTTGGAGACACATCTCCATGGAAATCACCTAAGCAAAAGTTACTATTCACAATTGGGTGGGTCACATCTCCATGAAAGCAATAAAAAGATTCCACCCAGCAATATTGAATGAGGATTAAAGAACATGACTGTTATGGGGTATGCAATAGCTCCAAACTGGTTCACCTGGTGAATTATAATTTTGTAGGGTAACAGGACACTGCTTATTCTTGCCTTGATAAATATTGCATGCATGCAAAGAGTGGGGTTGAGTTTATGTATTTCCTAATGATAGCTAATTGCAGAAGCATTGTTTGTAACTCTAAGGTCTTTTCCCCGGCTTAATATAAGCCAGGATTTATGTAGTCAGGGCCTTTTCTGGCTTTTTTGGAATGGTCAGCAATTTCACAGAGTCTCATAGATGGAGGTTTAAAAACCACATAACCTCTCTCTGATATTTCAGGGGTGGGGGTGGGAGGGTGGAGGGTAGGACAATTTGTTAATCCAAACAAAATTTTGAAAGCCTCCTCTAATTAAGTTAAAATTCAATAGTTTGAGCTTACAGAGTTTGAATGTATAACATGATATGAGAGGGTAGACTCTGTGAATAACGTAATTGAAGAAAGAATTGGGGCAAAATAGTGTAGGGAGGTGAGTGGAGATGGAGAATGAAATCCAGATGAATAATAAATAATCCCTATCCCTGGAAGAGCACCTTGAGCTGTTCACCAGAAAATTGGGGTAAGGGGATGGGGTTGTCATTAGACAACTTGCCTAACTAAATTAGGACCAAGACTGTCAGGAAAATTACTTCAAAGTTGTCCAAACTAGAAAGACAACGACACACATCAAGAGAGAGTGCTTAGAACCAGGGGCAAGTGGGAGGATAGGTTGGGTGAAAACAGGAGATGGAGAGTATTGCCAGCAGCTGGCTTTTATTTTCTTTTATAAGTGCATATTGAGTGCTTGAATGCTTACTATGTAACAAACACTTTATTATGTGGTTTAATCCTCACTATAGCCTAGAAGTGAACACTTGTGTTATCCCGAGTTTAGAGATAAGATAACTGAAGCTAAGAGAGATTAAATAAATTACTAAAGTCATGTAGTTAATAAGTGATGGCCTCTCCCTGACCTCTGTGCTTTTAATCAGTAGGTAATAGTACATTTTCTTCCCCTGCAAATGTTTCCTTGCAAAGAATGAAGAAACAGGCTGTCTTAATTGAAAAGGTTAAAACAGAAGAAGCCCAAAGCCACAGATGAGAAGGGTGAGCTGGCCACTCATTCCCCCCTACCACTGGGTTGTGGAATAGCAGTGAAGCAAAGGAAATTTCACCTGTTGTGATGGGTTCCCCTGAAATGTGAGGCTGTTATGGATCATGTTACAAACAGGAGAAAAGCACTGTCTTCAAAGAGAGGCAGTAATTGAAGGTGTTTACTAGCCTTTGAGGGTCTTCTTTTAGATCCTCATTGTGGTGTCACAAGGCAAATTTCAGCTGGAAAATTGGAGTCTACAAAAAACAAAGCCTCTAGGACTTTGCCAAAGTCACTTTTGCTCTTTTAAGTACTTATTGCTTCCATGTCAAAAATACTTTTCTAGGCACAAAATTCCTAATGATCTATTGCTTTGGCATATCCTTATCAATTCATTTTTCATTCCCCATGAATCTGAGACTTTTCTCCTAAGTTGTATAAACTTCCAGAGAGAAATATTAAACACTTCAGTTTGGAAATAAATACATATAAAGCATGCCTTAGAGACTACATGCCCTGAAATAGGTACCTCAAATTCATTCCTTTGTTACTTTTTAATTAATATACTGCATAACATGTTCTTTGCTATGAGGGTGAAGTGTGATCAAAAGAGGCTTCAATTGGGAATCAGAAGACCTGGGTTTTAGCCATAACTCTGTGATTGCTTGACTTTGGGGAAGTCACTTGATCGCATTAGTTATTACTTTTATCACCTCCCTTGTCTTGGTTCTGAAGACCCCTGCTGTGCTCTGTGATGAAATGAGATGTATCAGTCAATTCTGCTGTATAACAACAAAAAAAAATGCTTAAAACAATAATCATTTTGTTTAGCTCTCGATTTGGTCTAGGCTGGCTCAGCTAATCTCTGCCTAGGCTTTCCCATGCAGTGGTAGTCAGCCAGTTGCCCCCAGTTACATGTCACAGTGTTGGTCAGTATTGATTCACTTCTGTTTGGCCTCCCATCCTTCAACTGACTACATTCACACAGTGCCTGAGTTGTAAAAGCAATAAGAGGAGAAGCCCCACTGTGCAACACTTTTTAAGCTTTTGCTTATATTAAATTTTGGGATGATCCATTGGCCCAAGCAAGTAACATGGCTAAATTCAAGTGCTAGGGAAACTGATCCCACCTCTTCATGGAAATATCTGTAAAGTCATATTGCAAGGATATGAATGCAAGGAAAGGGGAAATTGTGGCCATTTTTACGACCTTCCACAGAGAAAAAAAAATCACTGGCTTGAATGGTGCTAATCAAAAGTGTCACTAAGCATCATAAAAAACATAGAACAGCTAGACCAATGGTCTTCTGAGGGGGCACAGCTTCGCAGGGTTTCTTCTTTTACTCCTGGTACCCTGCCCAGGTGTAGGGTGATATTAGCCCAGGTGAGGAATCCATCAACTTTGAGAGGCTTCTAAAAGATCGAAGTTATTACCCTTCTCCTCTTTGCCAAAAGAAAACCATAACAGTACCTGTGTTACCAGATGAGGTAGTAGCTTTGCCACAAGCCAGCCACATGACTCAGGCCTGACAGCTTTTACCATCCTTACGTGACCTTCCTCTGCTGAAAGGCTATTCTAAGCAGAACTGAGCAAGGCCTGGCATACTATTTGTAAAATGAAGGAGTTGAGCTAGATCAGGGATTTTCAAACATTTTGGAGGTACACTTTTAAAAAAATCATTGTAAATAAAGCATTCAAATAATATAGAACTATGTCAGTGAAAAAGAATTCCCAGTTTACCTCTGACCCTGCCCCAGATACAACTGCTGTCAGTTTCTTATATATCTTTCCAGAACTTTTTCATGAACTATTCAGTTTGTGTCTTTTGGTTTTTTACACAACTGGTACAGACGCTCAACCCTCTTTGCATCTTTCCCCGATTGACAATGGACTTTGAAGATCATTATATATCAGTATGTGGAAGATCCATCTTGTTATTTTTAATGGATTCCACCAAACGGCTATATTCCTTCCTGTACTTTTATAACTGCTAAGCTCCTTATTCAGAAAAAATAGATCTTAGATAAAACTCAAGATATAAAGTATATCAAACAGTACTATAGTAGAAGAGAGGATGAGGAATCAAAACCAATGTCTGCTTGGCTTTCAGTCCCCTGAGAGGATGTTCTAACTTGGAACCCTTTAGGACTAAGTGGAACAGTTTGAAAATACTGACTAGATGATGTGTAGAGTGCCTTTGAGCTCTAGTATCCCATGACGGTGAAAAATACCACTGGCCTACAGTTGACATTTAGAGTCCCCATAAATCATGTGAGAAGGAATCTCAGGTTGCTCATTTGAACAAAGCACCCTGTGAGTTGGTTCTTGTCTTCATGTTGAAATATCTGCAACTCCTGAGTACAAATAACAGGTTAGCTTGAGCCTGTGAACTCCTGGTCTCAGAACTAGATCCTGATCATTTGTTGCCATTGCTGAAGTCTTGGTCTACAGTTTTACATTGAATTGTTGAACTGAATTGTGTCCTTTTGTCCCAGTATGCTTGTCAACTGAAAGTACTGTCCCAGAGAGGAAACACACCACTATTTCATAAAGATGTCCTTCCCGTAGGGGTAGAGAGACCTGTTGATTGCCTGAGTCTCTGACCCACTATAGCAAACAGAAACTCATGATACTGAAGAGAACCTCAGGCTCAATGAGCTGCTCACATGAAAAGGGATTAGTGGAGCTTCCTGGCCATGTGAAATTGAGTCTCCCATGAGTGTGGAGTAGCTTTAGCATCTGTGCACAGCTCTAGGTTAGAGAGACTTAATTCCTCATGTCAAAGATTTGCCTGGCCCTAAATAGTGATTAGTAAGGCTAATTTAACATTCTAGTTCAAATTCAAAATCTGTTCTATTCTATACACACGCACATTTATTTACTTATTTATTCATCCATCCATTCATTCATCTTAAAGGAAAGTAAGTGGCATTTATTAGGCAGCTGTTTTGTCACTTAAAATCCATTCATTTTTGTCCTGAAATAGTGCCCAGATTTTTCTCTGGGAAATCACACCCCTTTTTCACTCTCACTCCATGTTCTTCAGATGGGGTAGCCTCCAGGGACAGACATGTGTTCTAGTTTGCTAGCTGCCAGAATACAATATTCTAGAAATGGAACAGCTTTAAAAATGGGAATATAATAAGTTGCAAGGTTTGTAGTTCTAAGGCTGAGAATGTCGCAATTAAAACAAGACTACAGAAATGTCCAGCTTAATGCATCAGGGAAAGATACCTTGGTTCAAGAATGCCAATGACATTTAGCATTTCTCTCTCAACTGGGAAGGCACAAGGTAAGCATGGTGTCAGTCTGCTAGCTTTCTCTCCCAGCTTCCTGCTTCATGAAGTTCCCGCAGGGGCATTCTCTTTCTTCATCTCTAAAGGTTGCTGGCTGATGGACTCTGTGGTTCCCTTGGCCTCATGGCTCTGCTTGGCACTGCTGTGGCTTTCTGGTGGCTCTATCATCATTTTCTGCTTTCTAAGAATCTCCAGCTTTCTCCAAAATGTTTCCTCTTTTATAGGATTCCAGTAAACTAATCAAGACCCACCCAAATGGGTGGAATCACTTCTCCATCTAATCAAGTTTAATACCCACAATTGATTGAGTCACATCTCCGTGGAGATAACCCAATCACATTTCCAACCTATGGTACTGAATAGGGATTAAGAGAAACAGTTGTTCCCACAAGATTGATTAGGATTAAAACATGTCTTTTCTAGGGTACATAAATCTTTTCAAACCAGCACAACTTATGACTCAGATCTGGCCAAGCAGTGTGACCTGTGTTCCTTGTCATTACTTGTGATTGGTCAGAGATGGCATGTAATCTAGTTGAACCCAGTGGGGTACAGGGTAATTTTCCAGAGATTGTAGAGACAGAGCCATCTGTACTTTTCCTGCTGGGTATGGCTTGGAAGAAGCGGGACTAGAGATCTTGGCCACTATCTTACTACCACATGGAGATCCAGAATTAGTCTGATGTTGAGGAAATTAATTTTGAAAGATGGGAAGAGATCAGATCCTGCTGACATCTGATTCCACCTTACCCCTTCCATGGCCATTTCAGAAAAAGGAGTGTATATATTACATTTTATTTTCCTAAGACAGCTTGAGTTGAGTTTTCTGGCACTTGCTCCTGAATATTCTGGTTCTTCATTTAAAAATAAATCCAAAATTATTTTTATTGCATGCTCATCAGGCAGAGGAAATCAAGCCAGCTCTTAGGGAAATGTTGGAATTTCAACAATCTGAACTAGCAATCTGAAAAACGCACCTAAATAAAGTGAAATTTCAAAAGTATGCTGTACCCCTCCAGCCTACCAACAGTCCTGCTAAATCCCAGTCTCCAGAAAATGAAATCCCAGAGTCTTCATTTAAAGAAAGAAAGAGAAGGAAAGGAAGAAAGAAGAAAATAAGGAAAAGGAAATAAAGTTTCCATGTTTATGATAAAGCCTATAAGCAGTTGGCCATGGTCCATAGTCTAGAGATATTTTGAATATCACAGGTAATAGAGAAGAAAGGAAAATAGCACTCATTTTGTAATTTCTGCATGTCCAGGTGCTTCAACATTTTCATTCTCTATATTTAAAAAGTTTTGCATTCCTATACTCGCTGTTCTATACATTGTAGATGCTGGGTGCTCAGTAGTAAGAAAAAATTATGTGGACTTGATTTCAAGGAGTTTATGGTCTAGCACACCCAGTAGATCTTTCTAGCATGATGGGAAATGTTCTAAATGTGCATTGTCCAATGCATTAGTCACTAGTCCGTGTACCTATTGAGCAGTTGAAATGAGTAGCCACCCATGACTAGGGATTATTGTATTGGAATGAAAAGGACTCTAGATTATTTCTTCTCAAACTTTAGGTGCAAACACATCACTTGTGAAACTTGCTAAAATGTAAATTCAGATTCCATAGGGTAGGGGGTGGGGTGGCCAGAGGTCCTGCATTTCTAGCAATACAGACACTATTGGGAATGGATCACACTTTGAGAAGCAAGGGGTTAGAGTGAAAGATTAAAAATTATTGAAGTCCAAGAATAATAACAATTATAAAATAAAAGCCATCAAGGAAAATAATTGGGTACTATAAAAGAGAACAGGATTCACCAAATTTAACCAGAAGGGGACTGTTTTAGTGTCCTAGGCTGCTCAAGCAAATACTGTGAAATGGGTTGGTTTAAACAGTGGGAAGTTATTAGCTTACAGTTTTCAGGTTAAAACAGTGTTCATATCAAGGCGATGTTTTCTCCCTAATGATTGGTGTTCTGGAGCTGGCTGCTGGGAATCCTTGGTTCATCTGTTACATGGCAGCATCTCCTGGTCTCTCTCCTCTGTTCCAGATTCTCTCAAATCTCAGCATCTAGCTTCTGTGTCTTTCTCTCCTCTGTGTGTATTTCATTCTGCTTATAAAGGGCTCCAATAATAGGATTAAGACCATCCTGATTGAGGTGGGCCACATCTTAACTGAAATCTCATCTAAAGGTCCTACTTAGGGGGGGTGCAAGGGTAGGTCAGTGGTAGAATTCTAGCCTGCCATGTGGAGACCCGAGT
The DNA here is from genome assembly GCA_004026745.1 of Myrmecophaga tridactyla. Lineage (NCBI taxonomy): Eukaryota > Metazoa > Chordata > Mammalia > Pilosa > Myrmecophagidae > Myrmecophaga > Myrmecophaga tridactyla. The sequence goes on along the minus strand of PVIY010055421.1, from coordinate 5,767 downwards.
TCAATTCCCACCCACGCACTTCCTATAAAACAAGCAAGCAAACAAAAATTCAACAAATGGTGCTGCAGTAATGGGATACTCACATGGAAAAATAATGAAATGTGACCCCACCATACAGCATACAAAATAAAAGGGGCCTACTTACAATGGGTTCATATACACAGAAATGGATTAAATTTAAGGACAAGTTTTTCTGGGGTACATGCACCTTCAAACCAGCACAGGAATCATTATGGCCTCACTGGAGAAGAGCGCCTCAAAGTTGAAACCTGCAAGATACACATGAACTGGTCAGGTTGAAAGGGTGACAGGGAGCCCACCCAAGAGCAGGGAGCAGCGGGGCCTCATAAACCATTCCTGTTAAAAGTTTCTTTGCCAAGTAGGCTAACCATAAGTAATATAGTATCTTTACATTTAGTAGACCTTTACTTACCTGCTCCTCCCCTTGACCTTCCTGTCAAGTTCAGATGGGTGTCCATCTTTGGACCCTTATAACTCATTGTATGTTTTTCTATCATAATCACTAATAGTTGAGTTGAAACATACCATCTATCCGTCTCTGTTCTCCACTAAATTGTGAACTTAAGGTATTTTATTCTGTGTCCTCACATGGTGGGCATTTCAGAAATATTTGAACTGTAACCAATAGAGATTTTTTTGTGTTTTTGTTTGGTTGTTTTGTTTTACGAGCTATCTGGGATTAAGGCAATATATATACTGCATGTATAGGTGTATACAGTATTTTTCTCCCAAATAGATGCAAAATATTTTTGGAGCGGAGCCAAGCTATTCCTGGCCTCTACATTACTTTTTGTTTTACAGCTGGGGGATTGCTCTGGATTTGACAAGCACTAATTAATCCATCTCTAGGGAATAATGGGAAATGGAGGCTTGTGCTGTTTTCACCAAGGTTATCAGTTATATTGGTTTTAATGTTCTGCCTTGCTTAGATTTAAAACATACAGCAAACTGCACAGTTGCCTCCTCATTAGCTGTAAACAGTGTATTTCAGACTTGCCAAGCATACATATTTATTTTTATATCCAGGCAATTTTATTTATCTTCCTTGCAGGTCCCTGAAGTTTTTGCCAATAAATTAGCAATGCACTAACTAGTTCTGAAAACTATGGCACCCAAGGAAGTTTTATTGATCTCATAATTTACTAGATCTTTTGGTTAATTATAAGTTCTTCCTAGTTTGGTATGCTTTTCAAGTCAGCTGTGCATCATAAATACATAACCTCAGTATTCACCCTCCCTTGTATCTCTGGCAGCCCTGCATGAGGTCAAAGGTGTAATAGCTCCAATACCCAGTGTCTCTAACATATTTAATTAAACTATTAATCTACTTTTATCTCTGACACTGGAAAAGTAGGCTGCATTAGGTTTTCAGGGTTCTTTAATGCATTTTCTTACAGTGGTATTGTCTGTCCTAAGCTCAACAATTTAGCACTGGCAGTGGTTTTAAGGACAATCTCAAAAGTTGTGAATGTTGGAGGAATTACTGTTATCAGCTAATAAGAAAGTGTGTCATTTACAGTGATTCATGCATTTGCTTCCTTATGCAGTATGTGACTAACACTTTATTAATAACAAAAAAGATTGAGACTCGTTATGGGTTTGACAATTGTTGTAGATTAGTCAGCAGTCTTGGAAGGCCCTTTATTTTAAAAGTGTGTGGCTGAGCATTAGAACAGGACTTATCTTTACCATATAACCTGTGAGTACTCCCGAAAGACAAGTATAACCTCTTGTGGTAGTGATGACATTTTAAGAGGTCGGGTGGGCCTGGTTTTGTTGTTCCTTATTGTAATGGAACCTCAAAATGTGAGTCTCCAGAAATGTGTATCGCCAAAGCTTTAATTAGGTTAACAAGGTGCTCATGGGCCTCTTTCCTTTATTGTGTATCAACTGTGGTAATCTACTACATATGTTGTACTATTAAGGTAGTAAGTTTCTTCTTTTCATTTTTTTCCTGTGCTCATTCTTGAGTTTTCTGGTATAGAATGATGTAACAATTTCAAAGTTCTATTTTCATTCCCTTTAAACTCTTCCTACCCACATGTGTAATATCTCACTCTGCTTTTATTAAAGGAATCTGCATTTTGTGTGCCTCCATTAAGGCTGTAAAAATATAATACCATGACCTTCTAACGATGTTCCTGGTTTTAATTTTTAAAGTGATTGAGAGATTTGAGTCATGCATTTAAGCATTGCACTTAAAAATCAATTTAGACAGGCAATGCCTATGTAAATATTGATTATAAGCTCTCTGTGTTTCTAGCAAGTTAGATTTTAATATCATGGGCTAAAATTTAAGAATCTATTTTTCTTTCCTACTTTGTTGAAGAGCGTAACCAAAATTCAAATCCGTTTGTAATTGGTTGTATATTTGCAAATGCCTGTAGGACCAAAATTTAATTGAGTCATCAACATATTTTCCTGAGGAAGAGGAATGTAAGAAGACTGCCCCCCCCATCCATAGCCCATCAAAATAATCCAAACCACAGTTCTTTTACATTTATGGAGCAGTCAGAGCTGCATATTTCACTTTATTTTATATTTCAAATTTCTGCACTGTATTTGCTGTGAGCATTGGATGTGTTTTCTTTAGTGCAAGCAGCTTCCTTAAAAATGAGTCATTTCCACAGACATTTGTTGGCTTATGTTCAGCATTTTACAAACTATGTAAGAGAACCATAAGTTTATAATTTGAGATGCCACAAATCTTACTCATTGTGATTAGATGTTTCTCTCTGCTGTTCTAGTGAATGGCAAACCCTAATACTGAAAAATAAATACTGCCAGTTTCTAGTTTGGCAACCAAACAATAGCAACAAAAGTAACAGAAATGCATTGGGTTCATTTTCTCCTTGTTGGGCCAGCAATGCAAGCCCAATGTTTGAATGAACATTGACTATGTGCACAATATAAAACAGGCACTGGTGACTTTGGAATGGTGCATCAAGGTTGAAATTGCTAGTTTGAAAAGATAAATACTAGCCATATTTATACATAACAGAAGTGTAATAAATGCATTGCAATGTGATATGTTAGTGCAGAGCTATTAAAGGCAAACAGTTTTGCTTTGGAGAATAATTTTTCTCTTTGGGTGATTGTAGTAATCCCTTTGTAAATGTCTAATTTTTACATTACATAAGCATAACCTTGCAGGCTCTTTCCTACTGTTCTGGGATAAAAGTGTCTAAGAAATTTAGAGGGCAACCATAATAAGATTGTCTGACCCACAGAAATGGATCATTAATGATGGAACCTCAGGCATGGGGCAGGGAAGGTGGTGTTAGGGAAGGAGCATGTTGACTTCTGTATGCGCTGCTGTCACTTACGGTCTCCCACTAACTAAGGCAGGACCAGCAAGCGCTACAGCGGGTCCTGAAATGTGTCAGCCTCTGCAACTTAGAGCCATTGGCAGCTTCTGCTCCTACTGGATTATGTGTGTGGAGTCAGGAACACTGTACGTGGAAAGGCCATCCAGGGCCTCGGGCACCTCAGGCACCTCTCCCTATTGTTTTCCTTGGGACTTTCAGCCCCACCATCAGAAGAAAACACCCATAAGGAAAGGTTCAGAGAGAGCACAACTGAGGCTAATAGATTATTTGTTTTACCTTTTAAAAATATATTCCAACTTATTTAATGCTTATTCTACTCAAAGATTACCCTATTGGTCTGAATTATTTAGACTTGGTTTCATAGGAGAGTGGTGAAATAACAGGCCTAAAACACACAATTTGTCAATAGTAGGGCTAGGATTTGACCCCAAATTAGTCTGTAAATCAAAGCCAAGGCCTGGTTTGTTATAAATGATCTCTCCATCAAGAAGAAACAGCATTATGATTATCAATCTGTCCTTTATGGAGCTAACTAAGAGCTAGAAAGGATTGCAGGGCAGGATGGGAGTGGAGTAGGGACAGTGGAGCTTTGGCAAGGTGAGTCTTTCAAAATAACCAACCAAACAAACAAACAAACAAAAAAAAAAAAACAGGAAGAATGAAGCAAAAATGCTCTGCTTTGTCAAGTTTATCCATTTTATGTGTTGGGAATATGCCCATTATGGCCAATTTCAAGCTACCAAAGTGAGGTCTCTGAATGTGGAGTTGAAGGGAGATGCTCAGAATTGGCACAGAATCAGTTCTTTTGTTGGCTTCTAGAGGATGTTACCCCCTAGGATTCATGCCCTGGGCAGTCATCTTCCCTTGAGTCTGGGCCTGGCCTGTGACTTGCTTAAACTGACAGCATGCAGCAGAAGAAATGCATGTGAGTTCTGAATGTGAACCTTCGGAAAGTTTGGCACTTCTGCCATTGCATACTTGAACCCTTGACCTGCCATGTGAGACATCTAGCATCCCTGCTGCAAGAGACCACCTGGGAGGACCACACTGAGGACCCCTGTGAAGAAAGAGAAGTCCTCACACAAAATGGAGGGGAACTCTCACCCAGTGGAGGAGAACTGAAGCCAAGACTCATCAATCCACTGGAGCCTTGCAGGCTGAGGCATCACCCCACTTGTGAGTGAAAAAGCCACCTTGGATAGTCCTGCTAGGGTCTGTCTGAATTCCTGACCCATGAATGGTGAGAAGGAAAACTGTTTTAAGTCACTAAATTTGAGGTAATTTTTAAAGCAGCAATAGGTAACTGAAACAATTTATTTTCTAATAATGCAAATATAATGCAAAGGTTCTAGTTATCCATGGTAGTTATACCATGGACACAGAATTAGTGAAGACTGAACCACTTCTCCTAGGAAAAATACAGGTTAGGTTCCTGTGATCCTGTGGTCACAATAGTTCCATCAACTGATCATTGCATGACCTATTTGTGTATTTTCTATTTCAAGATGCTTTTTCTAATACATACTGTTCATTCATTAAGGAACTCATGGTCAACAGTGCTAAAATCATACCTGGATGAAGCTTATCTAACACACACAGTTTTTCCCTAAGGCACAACACAGGCTTCTTGTGTTTAGGAACACTAGACAGCACTTTGGCACTGAATTTGGGTTCATTTTTTTTCTCATGTTCCTTTTCTCTTTTTAAAAACATTTTTTTGTTGTGAAATATAACATATAAGCAAAAAAGGAATAAATTTCACAGTACATTGTAACAAGTGGTTATAGAACCGGTTTCAGAGTTCGATATAGGTTACAGTTCCACAATTCTAGGTTTTTCTTTCTAGCTGCTCCAAGAAACTGGGGACTAAAAGAAATATGAATATAATGATTCAACAGTCATATTCATTTGTTAAATTCTAACTTCTCTGTTATAACTCCTCCTTTTCTTTAGATCCTTCTCCAATCTGTAGGGGTATTTGGACTATGCCCATTCTAACTTTTTCATATTGTAAAGTGGTGTCAATAATATGGGATAAGAGGATGGAGCTAGTTGATGTTCTTGGAGAGGCTGGCTCCTCTGGGTTTCAGGACTTATCTGGTCTAGGAACCATCTGGAGTTGAAGGCTTCTGGAAAGTAATCTTAGTGCATGAAACCCTTGGAGAATCTCCCATAGAGACCTTAGGTGTTCTTTAGAGTTAATAGGAATGGTTTTGGTTGGTGTTCTAGTTTGCTAGCTGCCAGAATGCAACACACCAGAGACGGATTGGCTTTTAATAAAAGGGGATTTATTTTGTTGGTTCTTCAGAGGAAAGGCAGCTAACTTTCCACTGAGGTTCTTTCTTACATGGAAGGCACAGGATGGTCTCTGCTGGTCTTCTCTCCAGGCCCCTGGGTTCCAACAACTTTCCCCGGGG
>PVIY010055420.1:0-13758 GCA_004026745.1 Myrmecophaga tridactyla | reverse complement strand
CTAAAAGGAGCATCAGACACAAGGTTTTCACATTCACAGAGTCTCATTGTGAAAGCTATATCATTGTTCAATCATCATCAAGAAACATGGCTACTGGAACACAGCTCTACATTTTCAGGCAGTTCCCTCCAGCCTCTCCGTTACATCTTGAACAACAAGGTGATATCTACTTAATGCATAAGAATAACCTCCAGGATAATCTCTCGACTCTGTTTTTTAAATGAGGAAACTGCTGATCAAATAACTTGCTCAAGATCACCCAGGGAATTCGAAACACCTAGAGCCCAGATCTCTGAACTTCCAGCCTGTCCCTCCTCCTGCTGCAGCAGTCCTTGCAGAGAATCATTGTCTTGGTGAATGGTCAATTCTGGCAAAAAATAGGTCATACTAAATTAAAACACCAACTGAAGAGATAATCTCAGAAAGAAGAGGCTGTATGAGTTAGTTTTTCAAAGTTTTAATTAATGATTTTGCAGGCACAATTCTTTTAAAAGCAACCCTACTCTGTACACCTCAGCATTTCCACAAAAGGATTCACAGTAGATGTCCTTTAAGTATTCCCCACCATGTGCATTTGCTATAGAGTGGACTCGCCCTCACTTGTTGGGTAAATCAAGGCGCACAGCATCAGGTTGTGAAATGAGGAATTAACAGTGTTCTCCATCTTACCTGCAATTTCTTAAAATGTGAGCCATTTCTGGCTGGTGAGCGAACCAGCATCTTCTGCAGGGAGTAGAAATTACTGATCCTAAATTCTGCTCTGGGCACCAGAGTGCTCAGAAGGATCCCAGTTTTCAATTGGGCTGAGAACAGGGAGCTGAAGGAGTTTTTGTTGGGAGCTACCAACAAGAGAAAGAGCAGTGCCTGAGATGAAATTTTGAAGGGGGAGCCAGCCCCCAAAGGTTTAGGGACTGTGGAAGTCCCTAGGACGAGGTTTGCCAGTGAAGGCAGTGGAATGCAGTTTGTATGAAATATATGCATTCTGTACCAAGCCTTGTTGGCTATATACCATCCTAGATGGCATGGGCTCTGGGAGGCAATAGTTATAAAGGACATCGTGATAATGGAGGTGTCTGAAAATTCACCTTGATTTAACAAATGGTTAAAGTAGGGGCTTCGGGAAAACGACAGCGAAAATGACTAGAAACAGACCCTGCTTTCCTGGAGCTTAGAGTCTGTGCCGTGCTTTCCAAATTTGTCTGTACACTGGAATCACCTGGGAAGCTTCAAAAAAAAAAAAAGTTGATATCTGTGCCTGCTCCACCACCCAGAGCCTGTGATCTAATTGGTCTGGAGTATGGCTTGAGCTTTGGAATTTTTGAAAGATAATTCTAAAGTCTAGACAAGTTTGGGAACCAGTGTAGTTCTCAGCCTTGACTGTATTAGAATCATCTGGAGGATGTGCGTGCATGCGTGTGTGTGTGTGTGTGTGTGTGTGTGTTACGCGTAGCTGCCCAGGCTCCAGCCCTAGGGACTAAGTCAGTAATTGGTGTGGGGTGGGTCCAGACATCAGTATTCCTTAATATGGTAGTCCTCAAAATTGGCTGCACATTGGCATCGTCTGGGGAGTTTTTAAAATACTAATGCCTGGGCCCCGCTGCAGAACTTCTGGTTTAATTGGTCTGAAGTCTGGCCTGCATTAGAAGTTTTTCAGAGGCCTCAGGTCATTCTAATATGCAGGCACGGTTGCAATCCACCTGGTTTGTGAGTGAGACCAGGCTTTTCTAAGTGTGCATCGTAAGTGTTCAATAAAAATAGAGTAAGTGTGAAATGAAAGATAAAGAGGGTTTATAAGAAATGCTAGTGCTAAAAGTTGTACATTTCTGGTTTTTTTTTTTTTTTTAACATTTCAGAAGACCTGAATATATTAGCTATCATCTGTAGGGTGAGTTGCAAAACCTATGAAGTTCATTCAGCTCATGACCTCAGTCTTTATTGTGGCTACCAGTGGAATTTTCAGCCAAAACTGACAGCCAAGATCTTTCTAATTGCTGTGCTCCATTGTGTCTACTTCTGGTGGAGTGGCAGATCTGCCTGCCTTGCTCTTGATGTCTCTAACATCAGTGGAGAAAAATAACCAGAATGGACTCCTGTCAAATCACGGTTCTCCAGCCAAGAGATTTAGCCTTAGGTGAACTCTGCCCAGTTCAACAAGCATCTGCATGCTGCCCAGGGTTAGCACCGAGGGAGCGCCCCTGAGCACTGAGCACATGTGGTGCCTGGCGTCCTTGGTTCCTTAAGTGATGCTTGTTTAGTCCTAGGGGCAAGGGGAGGGAAAGCATTGCCACATCTGGCCCCCAGGTGAATGCAGCGGCTTTCAGCTCTGGAGAGGTGTGACTGTCCTATAAGAGGGAAAGTTACCAGGCAGAGAGCTCACCTGCTGCAGTCTGAGCTGTTCCTTAAGGTCTTTGAAGGGTCCAGGACAGTGTTCTCATATTTGAGTGTGCAATCTGAATCACCTGGATGTTAAACTACAGCTTGCTGGACTATCCCCCGGAGGCTGATTCAGTCAGCCTGGGATGGGGCCCGAGAATTTGTACTTTGGACCCCTTCCCAGGTGATGTTGATGCTGCTGCAGGGGCTACCCTTTGGGAACCACTGTGCCAGGGGGAAGCATAGAGTGATGACACCTGTATTGTTTAGAAAAACAAAATTATACCTTTGCTGCCACTCTACCTGATGGCCACTGAGATCAAGAATTGAAATCAGGGCGGCTGCCATGGCTCAGCAGGCAGAGCTCTGACCTGCCGTGCTGGAGGTCTGGAGTTCGATCCCTGGTGCCTCCTGCCCATATGCAAATGTCTCCTGCCCATATGCAAATTTAAAAAAAAAAAAAAGAATTGAAATCACCTCTCAGCCACCTGCAAGATTGGTAGTTTAATTGCTTTTTTTTTTTTTTTAAATGAGAAACACCTACTCTGTGCTAGGTCTTGTGCAAGCTTTGCTGCTATATGAAAGAGGAAGATGTGGTCATTATCTGCAGTCTGAGGGGTGGGCGATGGACCAGCAGAGACGACTGCAGTCCTGTTCCCTCTGTGCCCTGTAGAGGGAGCAGCTGGGGCTGCCCCAGGACCATAGACCCGGCCGTAGGGCAGGAGGGAGTGTGACTCAGAGGCCGTTCCAGGAGCAAGAGATTGATTGCCTGAGCTGAATCTTGGAGGAAGATCAGGTGTTGCCAGGTTAAGAAAGTGGGGTGGCTATCCCAGGAGCCACACGGGCAAAGGTGAGAGAGCGCTTGAGCAAGCATTGCTTGGAACCACATGAGGTTTAGGATGACTGGAGCTTAGCCTGGACCAGCTGGAAGAGGCCAGATCCTGGGGCCTGTACTGCCCTTGGGGCTGAGCTGCAAGCCAGGGAGGTCACCGAAGGGTTTTCCTGCAGGTGAGCAACAGGAGCAGATTTGCCTGCTCACGTGCTTGCACTGTGGAACAGGGCGTGGAGGGCGCCTGCGCCTGCAGGATTCCCTGGAGGTGCTCAGGAGCCCTATGGGAAGCGAGAGGGCTGATCCGAGGTTGTCTACAAGGCCGTAGGGGACGTGACCAATTTCATTTACATCATCTTGTCCTTGCATCACCCTCTGCCTCTGCTCAGTATTTCAAACTCTTCAAAGCCATTTCCACTCAGTCCATTAACTGGCCTTTGAAGCATCTACAATGTGGTGCTGGGTAATTAGTCTTGTGATTTCCCTAAACATATATTTTTAAATTCAAGAAAAATTAAGTTAAAATGAACTAAAAGGGCAGCCTTGGAGCAGGTGAGCCACAGATATGCAGCCACTTGTGGAACTGTGTGGGGCAGTCCCACCTGCTGAGCCTAGAGGAGTTGCTTAAGATGTATCTGTTGGAAAGCTCTTCGTTTTTCTTTTCTGAAACTCACTGGGAGTCACGCCTCTCTCTCCTGCTTCTGCCTTGAGAACCCTAGTTACGAACCACCCTAGCTACCTGCAGCAGCAGCTGCTCCCCACCTCCTGCCACCTCCACATTTAGTTTTGGGGCTTAAATGCATAGAACCCTCAAGATATCTCTAGTGCTGGGCAGTGTGAGGGCATAGGGCTGTCCACTCCATGCCCACCATGGTTGCATTTTGCAACTAGTTTTGCATGGAGAAATGGAGAAGAAGGCTACGATGAGCTCGTTGAGTGGTAGGGACAAGTGTAGAAGGAGTTAGAGAAGGGAGTGAGTTCTCATCTGTCCCTGGCCCAGTTAAAAAAAAAATAAGCCCAACAGTGATGGATTTCACTCATGGTGCTTCTTACTTCTATCTGGTAATGAAAATTTGATTTGTGGTTTCCTCTCATAGGGCTCTTCATCGCACAGTAATTGATACGTCTCTAACAATGGCTCTTGTGGAAATCAATTCTGACAAGTTTCAAAAGCACCCAGAGAGCCTCTTGGGGATTTTTGCAATCCTGATCTCCTCCTTCCAGCTTGGGTGACACCATCAGCTGAGGTAGGGGTCCCTCAGAAGCCTTTAGATGCTGCTCTTGGGGGACAGGCGTCACACTGGATGGATTGATGACAATTGTCAGTGAGCAGAGTCTGTGCTCTGAGAAGATGCTGTCAAGATTTATGGTCACCTTTGTCAAGGTGGCTTTCCTGCTTCAAATCAACACAATGTGGGATCAGAGTATCTGACAGAATCTGGCTGCCCACCTCAGATTGCAAGGGTGGGTCAGAGCAGAAGATAACAGGCATGACCCACTGCTGATGTTTGCTTAGGTAGCTGGTCAGGAGAAGAGAGATCCTGTCCAGACAGACACTGCATGCCACATGAGGGCTGTCTCTGACATTTTGCTATAAAAACTTGGGACTTTTCTAAAAATGTTTGACCAAATGTTCAACGGAATTTTCATGAACCATTGGCTGGCTGAGGCCAACCTGTTTTTTCCTGATTTCACGTGTAGTTTATCTGAATCTTGCCATTCAGTAGGTACCAGCTTGGAAGTCTGTTCCTTGGGTCATTTGAGGGGAACTCTGCCTTCTCTCTGTCTCTCTTTTATAGTGTTTACTATTGGCACTGCTCAGCAGACAGCACTAGAATATAAATCGTCTTATCCTCTAATGTCCACTGTACTAGTTTTGTCTCCTCAGATACTTAGTAAACCTTAAGGGCAGAAACTTAAACCTATTAGAGAACTTCTTTTATACCACTTTCTGGTTTACCATGTTGCCTGCAATCACATAGTATCTGTTATATAACTGGATACTTGATTGAGGTTCCGAAGTTTCCCTTGGCTCTGTGTCAACTAATTATCCAAACACATCTGCCTTTCCAGTATCCATCAAATCCTGCTCCCAGGGCCTATACTCCCCCCGTAAAACTGCTTAATGTATTTATTCATCATCATTCTGTGAGCAATGTAGGAATCATCATTTGCTTGCTCATTCTAGGTCCTTTCAATATTCCAAAATGTACTAGCGCTTTTATTTTAAAAGTAAGGGGGATGTATTGGTTATCTAATGCTGTGTAACAAATTACCCCACAACTTAAATTCTTAAAACAGCAAACATTGGTAGAATGCTTGCCTGCCATGTGGGAAAGACCTGGGTTTGATTCCTGGCCCATGCATACTGCCTCCACCCCCCGAAAATAAAACAGCAAACATTTATCATCTCACAGTTCTTATGGTCAGGAATCTGGAAGCAGCTTAGCAGGGGCTCATGTGCAAGGTCACTCATGAGGTTGTAGAGCAGTGTTGGCTGGGCTTGCGACATCTGAGTGTTTGTCTTGGGCTGTAGGATTTGCTTACAGATTCACTCATGTGGCTGCTGGCAGAAGTCTTGATTCTTGTTGGCTTTTGGCTGGAGGCCTCAGTTTTCTTCTGCGTGGCCTCTCTGTAGGGCCTCACGACATGGCATTTGGCTTTCCCAGAGCAAGTGATATGAGAGTGAACAACCTGGAAGTTTCAGTTCCTTTTATGACCTAATCTCCAAAGATGCATAATGCCATTTCCATTTTTTTTCCTTTTTATTAGAAGCCAGTCACTAAATCCAGCCCACGATCAAGGTCAAGGGGACGGAGAATTAAGTGGCACCTTTGGAAGGGAGTATCAGATAATTTTTTGGCATATTTTAAGCCACTACATAAGGTGTAGCTCCTGGACCCGACCAAGGATAATCTTCCCCACATGCATGGTTTGCAGCTGCTGCAGGGGAGCTCCGTGGGTCTGTGGAGTGAGGGTACAAGAGTGTTGGGAGCCCCAGTTAGGGAATTTCTAGATATTTTGACAGCAGTTATCGAATAGGATGTATTTCATGCTCTATGAGTTTAGGTACATAGGAAGGACACATGTAGCCCTTTGCCCTCACAGAGCTCACAGATAAGGGAAACTTTTAATTTTATGCGGCATATAATTACCATCATACATTTGAAAGCATTGTCTAGTGTTTAGACTTTCTCTGTTTCTAGAAATCTGAAGAATGGGCAGTTTAAAGAAGAAATCTCTTTATCTGTTGGAGGGTCTCGTAAAGTGGAGAGGATGGACGAGTCAATGGGTCTCAATCCTGCTGCTCGTTGGAATCACAAGTTGGAGAACTTACTGAAAATACCTCAGAAATTCTGATTCATTCTATCTGGGGTGAGGTCTGGGAATAGAAGTGCCTCAGATAGGAACAATTGGCCTAGTTGATTGTGAGGAGCCTGCCGGCTGTGGTATTGTGCGGCTCTGAGTGGTGAGCTGTCCAATGTGTGGCATCTGGAGGCCCCCCCAGGTGCCTTTGTTGAGGAGCCTGAATCTACCACCCACCCCCATCCCTGGTCACTCAAAGCAGTCTAAGAGGGCGCTTGGCTAACTTGTGAGCTGATGAGCTCCCTGCTGTCAGAATGGCTTAATCCTGTGACGATATCATAGGGATGTGAGGGATGCTGAAGGAGGAATCCCTGCATTTGGCTGGTGCGTAGACTAGGTGGGTGGCTCTCAAAGTTTGACCACAGAGGTGAACTGAGGATCGAATGAGATCATGGTCATTAGGTCCACCAAAGAATGTGTGAAGGCCACTTGTTTCTTGGGGACTCAGGCTTGCTGGGAGTTCAACTGGAAGAGATTCTTGCATAAAAACCAAATATAGTTGGCTACCCTTAAGCATCTATCTACTGTTTGCTGTTTTACAACATGTATTAGCTATTGCTTTGCTACTGTTCAGGGAGATAAGTCTACCCAAGCTCTTTATATACTTTCTCCTTTTAAAGAAGAATCATTCTAACCCAAAGTGGAGTCCTGGGGTTTTGGGAGGAGGAGATCAGATCAGAAGGTGCAAATGCTCATTTTGCATCCGGAGACACTACAGGTTATGAAGCTGTATGAACTGTGGAGCTGAGCCTCTAGAGTATGTTTCATACTCTTTTAAAAAAAATAGTGAAAGTAACGGAGACTTCTGGAGGCTGCCTCCTGGAGTGAATGCCTTCAGGTTGTAGACAAGGACTTGGAACTCTACTTGGGCCATTAAGTTTATATTGTCCCTTTGCTACACAATGACACCCCCACCCCCACCCCTTGCCAGCCATCTTTGCAAATCTGTGTCTTTGTGGCACATACTGAAACCCAGTTGGGAACAAACCTTAGTCAAATACTATCCTCTAAATTCTTTCTACTCGGGGCATAAGAATCTTGACTGCACTTGACAGTTGTGTCCATCTTTTCCTGGTATTTAACAGTCACTAAAGGAGCCCATTGAATTCCAGAGTTTACAAGGATAACAAAAAGAATGGATTAGAATGATTGATGTGAAACCAAGAGATGGACCTGCATACAAAATGCTCAATGGCATGACTATGGACCACAAACTATAAATAGCAATAGCACTAACTCCAGACTCCTCTCTCCAAGTTGTTGATAATACCCACAGCCTCGCACAAGTGAAGGAAATGTCTTTGTCTTGTTCTTGCCTGTCATTTTGGTTTGTGTTCAAATCGTCTTTTTCTCATGTAAGAAGTTTATATTATAATCACAAATTATTCTCAGTTTCTATTTGTGCATTTAAGTTCTCAATCTACGGCATTGCTTAGGATACTTTAAAAATAATGCAGATGTCTGGGTCCCAGTCTAGAGGTTTGAATTTAATTGACCAGGGGTGCCAGCCCCAGACCAGCAGCACTGATATTTTCTGGGTTTTTTTTTTTTTTTTTTGGTAAGGGAAGGGGTACATGGTCTGGTAATCGAATCCAGATCTCCCGCATGGAAGGCTGGCATTCTAACCATTGAACCATCTGTGCACCCTAACATTGGTGTTTTAGAAAGCTCCCTGGTGATTTTAATGTGCAGTCGGGGCTGTGAACCACTTAGAGTTCTCATTGATTGCATTTCTATGGCCTTTGATGTAATTGTCCCTAATTTGCTACTGTTCGGGTTCATCCAGAGCTTGCAGGTGTGCTCGCTAAGAGCAGATAGAGCCCCTCCTTTTCTTCTCCACTCTCTCTTGCCCTCTCTTTTAACTCTGTACGTAAGAGTCAGGAGAGTTATGTATTGACATTTCTGGTTTTTGGTACAGAGAAAGTTGAATGTCACTTCAAAGTCTCCCTCAGTGCCCAGAAATCTGATCTGACGTTGCTTGTGCTTCCACCTCCTACAGAGCCTGGGCATGTTGTTCTAGCATTGATGTTCCCTTACACGGGCTATCTTTGATTGTAAGGGGCCTTGTGTGGTGAGTGTGACCATCTGAATAATGACTGATTACCGATCGAGAGTGTTTGCTTTGTAGTGAAAGTGGTGCCGTTTATCCATTCATGTAGAATTTGGATGCAATCATTTACCATATTTGTGTGGAAGAAACTTTTCAAAGTTCATTCATGGGTGGGCCACGGTGGCTCAGCAGGCAGAGTTCTCGCTGCCATGCCAGAGACCTGGGTTCGATTCCAGGTGCCTGCCCATTTAAAAAAAAAAAAGTTAATTCATGACATTTTCTTCTATGTCAGTAAACAATTTCTGAGGAATTTTCTAATTGGCATTAGTTTGTTGAAACTGCCAATTTAGCTAGGTCAACTTAGCTAAGAGATCTTCAGTAATTACCATTTGTCATATGTTAAACAAATTCCTCTTAGCTAGCAGTCCTATAAGACATGCTACTTGTAAGGGGAGAGAAGCATCAAAATATTGCCTGCTGGTAGTGACATCCTCAAAATAGTAGGTTTGTTTCTTTTTTAAAGTTTCCATCTGAAAAAATAAAATTATTGAAATAATAGCTCACTAACATACTCAATCTCATGTGGTTAATGCGAGGAGACTGTAGAGTAGATAGGGCAGGGATTATCTCTTATAGTGGGGAAATCAAGGCAGAAAAGATTAGCTGCCTTGCCCAATGAGTTGAGTCAAAAGGGCAGGAGCCAGAGCTGACGCTTAGGCCTCCCAAGTTTACAACATCTGTGCTTTTCTTACATCCTTAGGTAAAGATGTTACATGAAAGTGTGCTAGATGCTTGCAAAGAGTGTTTATCAAGCAAATTAGGAAGTAGTTGCATATAAAAGACTATTGGTGGTTCAGTGGTAGAATGAGCACCTCGCACGCGGGACACCCAGGTTCAATTCCCGGACCATGCCCCCCACCCCCCCAAAAAATACTATCTAGTCTCTCAAGAATACAGCTAAGTAAGAAATTTTTCCTATTTGCTGCCCAATGGGGTTTGGAATTCTCTGTCTAGGTGGCTTATGATGTCATTTACATCGGTATTTCTGAGTGTCCTTTTTATGGTAGAATGAGGAGACATTGATGTGTCAGTTATCTGTTGTTGCATGGCACACCACTCCCAAAGTTGATGTCTTATTTATTTTTATTTTTTATTACAATTTTGCAACGTGGACAGGACTTAGCTGGGTGATTCTTCTGCTCCATGTAGCATCAAATGGGTTTACTCATTTAGCTGCTTTCAGCTGCTGGCTAAGTTGGGCTGGGCGAGAAGGTCCCAGAAGGCTTCATTCACATGCTTGTGCCTTGCTTGGGCTTCCTCCTAGCATGGTGGTGTAAGGGTAGTTGCACTTCTTACTTGGAGGCTCCCTTCTGAGGAAGTTAGAAAAAGTTGCCAGTTCTCTTAAACTCTGGGATCAAAAGTCCCAGAATGGATACTATCTGCCACATTCTATCAGTCAAAGCAAGTAGACCAGCCAGATTCACAGGGAAGGGAAATAGACTGTACCTCTTGATGTGACAGGTGCCATGTACCATTAATGATGAGAGGAGTTCTTGGTAGCTGTATTATGAGTCTATCTACCATGATAATATTGGTGTGTCCACTTGCTAAGAGAAACTCAGACACTTTTACTACCATGTGCCATCCATTGATACCAAGAAGATTTATCTGTTAAATACATCAACCATGCATCAAGCAATTAAGAAAAATCAGAAACAGTAAGTTCAGTCCCAGGTAAAGATACAGTGGAGGAAAAGCCCTGGAGCACCAATCATTACTTGAGCTCCTCTCTGGGACTTCTCATAGCTCCAGGAATCATGACCTTGGTCTGAAAGATTACTTTATGCATCTTACCCATATCAATTCAGACAGGCATTTATGGCTAGAGTAGAACATTTTGCAGAAATGATCAAAATATTAGCCAGTTAGATGGTAGAACAATATTAACTCTAAATGTCATAAGAGTGGTACACCCAGAGCCTCTTGGAGCCAAATTATGGCTCAAGTCCAAATAATCTGGCAGCCAAAAATGAATTTCTCCATTGCCTGTGGCCAGAAAATGGTCCTCTCTTTTAGTTTCTTTCCATTTGTCTATCCATCCATCCATCATCTATCCAAATTCTTACTTCCTGAGCAAGCTCTTGTTAGCTCCTAATGTGTTGAGAATTGAGTAGAAATTCAAATTGCAATTAGCGGCGAATTTACATCTGGGGCTTTTGTTGCTCTGAATGGTTGTCTTCCCACCTGCGAGCTTGTGTTGCCAGTAGAACACATTAAGATCATATCTTAATACAACTTGGTATTTATGGAACACTTTGTTCTTGTCAAAGAACTTTCAGATGCATTATTATTTTTAATTTTCGTGGCAACTCTGTCAGATAAAGTATGGTTGCCCCCTTGTAGAAAGGAGGAAACTAAAGTCAGGGATGTTAAAAACTTGACCAAGAAATGGCATAGCCATACTTATGTCCTCTGTTTCAGTGTTTCTCCCTCTGTTCCATGCTTCTACCCTATGATAGGCTTATCCCTATGCATAGGAACAATTCTTGGAACTTAAGCATCTACTAGTTCTATAACAAAAGCCTGGGTCAGGAAGTTAAGATGTAAATATATGCATTTCAACTTGGATTTCACCCTGATATTGGCTTTCTCCTTCAGTCGTGGACCCGAGTGCCATGTAGGAGAGGAATAAGGGCAGTGCTAGTGTCACTTCCATGACTGCCCACTTGCACCAGAGCCAATCAGAAGGTGTATGGTTCCAGTGCCTATTAGCACCTGTGTGGGCCTGTCAGTGCAGCTGAGACCATCTCTTCCAAGTCAGTGTGGAAACTTTCTCAATAGTGAATAATGGACTTCCCTACTGGACTAAAATTAGATCTGAACGTTAAATACAAATATAACATTGGAGTGGAATTATAATAATGATATACCATATGGGAAAATTAGAGTACAGATTAATGATTCCATCACCCTTGGAGTCCATCAAAACTCTGAGCCATGCAAAGATGGGGGAACAGTGTGTTCTGGTTTGCTGTGGACAGTCTAATACAGTCTGTTGTCCCAGCATAAGTACTAATACAACCCATTTCACTCTCAGAAGTGTCTGGATTTGGATGGTATGTGGTCCTCAAAGCTTGGAGCTCAGTACATGGTAGGCACTCAGTCAAGGTTAGTTCCATCCTTGACAAGCCAATAACATCTACTGTGAAGTAATCCACACAAACTGTATATTTTGTGTTTTAAACCTTTTCTTCTTAATACTACGGGTTGAAATCAGGGCTTTTTCTTTGATGGAAGTTTTTTTTTTTTTTTTTTGTATGCTATATGGCAGAGACACATTTCTTTATTTTTCCATGTGAATATCCTGTTAATGCAGCACCATTTGTTGAATGTTTGTTTGTTTGTTGAAAAGTATATGGACCAGGAGTTGAACCCAGATCTCCTGCATGGCAGGCGAGAATTCTACCACTGAACTACCCTTTTGCACCCCCGGAAAGTTTTCTTTTTAAATCTGATAGTGCTTATTCAAATTCATATAGGCACAGTAATTGACCTGACTTCTGGCTTTTGGATGTGGTTGATGGCATAGAGAAAGGAGTCTCTGGTTCTTCATGGATGAATCACTAATCATTAAAATATTGTCCACTCCATAGCTCAGCATGCTATTTCTTTGGGTATACAACTTTATTTCATCTCACAGTAGCCCTGTTCACTAGGAGAGTCTGGGGAATTGGAGATACAGATAAGATTCATGCTAAGTGTAGGATCCCACAACTAATTAAGTGTATCACTGAAACCGGAACCTGAGTTTCTTCCCTCCTGTTGCTTCCATGTCCCGCTCCTAATCCTGCCTCTTGGAGAAGTGCCCATCAGCTGCATCTAGCAGAAGCCATGTTTCCTTAAGCTGTTTCTTTTAGCACCCAATAAAAGTTAGGGCTGAGTAAAATTGATGAATGGAGATGTAATATGTAGACTTCAGTGACAATGTAGAATTTGGTTACTCTAAAATAAGCACTGTTGCCAGTTTATTTATCTAGTGTGGTCAAGGGACAACTTCACTGAACAAGCTTTGTACTTGTTTAGTGCTGTTACTGTTTACAAAGTGTTTTATGTGCAGGGTCTGTTCAGAGCTTGGGAAGTGTAAAGCAAAGGTAAATGGGAGAGGTCTTACTGTCACCAGTTTTTCCATAACAGAGGAGGAAAGAGCTTCAGAACATTAAGCAAATAGCTCAAGGTGACACACCTAATAAGTGTCAGGACCCAAGCACTTTTGATATCTGGCCCTCCCCTGGCCCCTCACCTGATTTGAAGAAGCTTCTCCATCATGTCATCAAAAGCTTGGAGAGATAGTTTAATTCTAGGGCCAGCAGGACTCATACTGAACATCTCTTGAAATGTGGAGATGATTCCCCTCTATGAAGAGGGACAGACATGGTCTCTGACTGTCACTGTGGTTAGAAATGCAGCAGCCTCTTATGTAGCTTAGATGTTTGTAATGGCCAGAAAGACCAAAGAGGCCTGGAAAGTTAATTAGCCAGCTCACTGTCAAATGGACCCAAGCCGGCAGATTGCAATTAAAGAAGGGGAAAGGGTTTAGGAATGAAAGTGTTTTTAATGCTGGCAGACCTTTCCTGTCATGACAGAGCAATGTGATTGAGGAAACTCCAGAGGCCTGCGAGGCTTAGAGAAGATAAACAAAGGCCCAGAAAAGGACTCAAGGACATGCCAAATGACTCCTCAATTTTCCTATAGGGAAATTGCATTTGGTTCCTATTTGGTGCAGGAAGTACTTGAGGTGCAAGAATTTTTAGACATATAGAAATCCATGAAGAACAAAGCTGGAAAAGAAATGGTCACCAGTGTGGAATTGAGGGCAAAAGTATCAGCTTTCCCTGAATTAGAACCATTCCCTCTTGCCATGAATTTAATAGATCTCAGTAAAAGAATCAAAGACACTGGTCCTCAGGCTAGAGGAAGCAACCAACTCACTGTTGTGAACTAATCAATTACAACTCCCCTACTTGGTGTCCATCTTTTCTTTATTTCTGTTTTTTTTTCTATCACCCTGTCGGATGAAAAGCACAAGCAGTTTTAAATTTCTTTACACCAATTTGAGGCTTTTGTTTTCAAGCAAGATAGG
>PVIY010055419.1:0-13752 GCA_004026745.1 Myrmecophaga tridactyla | reverse complement strand
GAGTATTCAAATAGAATCAAGAGGATATTCTGGAGACTGTTCTTATGCTAGCTTCAGCTGAATATTGCTAATTACCATGGTTTGCTGAAGCCCAACCAAAACCATTCCTGTCAACCTAAAGATCATCTAGGGCTTCATCTGAGTTTCTATAAAAGTTTCACGTGCTAAGATTTACTTTCCAGAAATCAACAACTTCCAGCAGCTAGGAGTAAAAACCTAAAATTGTGAAATTGAACCCAAGCCAAAGTCTGAAATATGTTCTAAAACTAATTGTGGTGCTATGCTTTGAAATTTATAGCTTTTTTTGTATATATGTTATTTTTCACAAAAAAGTCAATTATGATGATAAATATTTAAGCCCTCTAGCCTCCTATTTTCTGGAACAGGTAGACAGAAAAATATGAGAGGATCGTATGGTAGCCCATGACAGACTCTGCAATCTGTCTTGTAAACACTTGTTGAAGACTGCTTTGAAAACCATTGCTTTTTTATTTCTTTGCTTTGTGTATATGTTATACTATACAATAAAAAAAGTTTAAAAAATGTGGACAACAACAAAAAATCCTCAATAAAATGCTTGCAAATTGAATCTAACAGCACATTTTTAAAAAAAATGTGTGTGTAAAACTAGATTAGGTGGAGACATGTCTCCACCTTAATTACGTTACTGGAATCCTATAAAAGAGGAAACATTTTGGAGAAAGCTGGAGATTCGGAGAAAGCAGAGAACAACAGAGCCACAAGAAAGCCACAACAGAGAATGCTGCAGAACCATGAGGCAGAGAGTCTACCAGCCAGCGACTTTTGGAGATGAAGAAGAAAATGCCTCCTAGGGAGCTGGAGAGGAAGCTAACAGATGATGCCATGTTTGCCATGTGCCCTTCCAGCCGAGGGAAAAACCCTGACCATGTTTGCCATGCACCTTTTCACTTGAGAGAGAAACCCTGAACTTCATCGACCTTCTTGAATCAGGTATCTTTCCCTAGATGTCTTAGATTGGATATTTCTATAGACTTGTTTTAATTGGGGCATTTCCTTGGCCTTGGAACTATAAATAGCAACTTACCAGATTCCTTTTGTTAAAAGCCATTGAGTTTCTGGTATACTGCATTCCAGCAGCTAGCAAACTAGAAAAGAATATAATAGTCTAATCATGAAATACTCCATCCAAACTAAACACCAAAGTGTACTTTATTGTGGGTCAGGAATATAAACTAACATATGCCACATTTTCTATCCTTGAAGGAGGAGGATTGTGTTACTTGGCATATTCATTTGGGTTCAGTTGCATAGAATAGACCCTATTCTAGCTATACAAGGAGAAATTTATGCTTTTAAGGTATACAGACATTGGAAGATTAATGAAGTAAACTTTGGTTGAGCTTTCAGGAGCAAGTTCCAAAGCCACACTCAGAACCAGAAGCTCAGTTTCCAAACTGTTGGATTCCATAAACAGGGAACTGTCACACAACGAGTCTAGTTATTGCTACTGATGCACAAATCATAAGTGAGCATTGCTTACCCCTAGAAATATCAGAAATGCAGCCTCCAGCTCACACCCACTGTTAAGCTCTTACTCCATTTCATCTTAGGGACCCAACACAAATTATATCCAGAACCCTGGCTGCAGGGGAATCTAGGAAATACTGCTTTTAGCTTCCTGAAATTAGGACAGTATCTTTCTATCCATATACATTATACTGAGTCCATCACACCTGGTCATTAGGCATAAATAGTTTAGGTGAATTATACTATAGTTGTTAACATTCTTAAGTAAACATCGACATTTGCCATTTCTTTTTTCTCAAGTTCTCTATTCTGTAAGCAGAATCCATACACATATATGATTACGAACAGACCTCTGGCTGGAAGCTATACTGAACAGATCATAAATACATTCGTTGTTGACGGTTCAGCTTTATAACTGTCCAGACTTGGAAGATTTTATTGCAGTAACTTAAATAACAAGAACTTGAATGGTGCCTCTCCTCTTGATGTTGATTATAGGAATTAGTGTCTGAGACAGCCACTTCCACACTTAAACAAAAACGACTTTCCATGGTAGTTGTGCACTACCTGGCCGACCTTGGTGTCATCTTCACATCTTGGAGCACCAGGGAACGTTATTTCTCCTCCATAGCAGAGTGTTTATAACACACAAATGCACAATTTGGAGGAAATGTGGGAAAACGCAATAAATATTTTGGAATTTCATAAAAACTTTTAGTTCATCTTTGGATGATTTTTTATTTTTGGATAAAAAATGATGGCATTTTTGGTATGCTCTTTCAGTGGGCCAGACTTCTGGACAGGGGCTGCCCATCAGAGACAAAGGATTGTCTCTCTCAGTGAATGTGCAACTTCTTTCAGGCGGATGAACTATAAGGCAAGCGGAGCTAAACACGGCAGCAAATCATGAAAGGAGTGGCAGTGATGTTTATTGTTTCCTGTGGTGTTACTTTGGTTTGCTAATGTGACTAGCATCATTTATACCTTTATAGAAACTGAGGAAGTAGGAGAGAGTAAATGGGAGAAATGTTGAGTAGGTCCTTAAAAATATTATTCAGTAGAAAAATATTAGTGGTAAAATTTTCTCAAGCACCTACTTCAATGCAGCTTTGAAAACTAATGAAAATTTAAATTCCTTTAGTCATCAGAAGAATTATCACTAAGAGAAAAAGAGAAAACAATTCAAACTTCCTTGAATTTTAACTGCCTTTTAAACTTTGAGATGAGCCATGTGACTCAGCAAATTTACTCCTAGCTCTGTACCCCAAAGATTGAAATCGGACCCAAACAGATTGTACATCAATGTTCATAGCAGTATTACTCACAATAGGCAAGTGGAAACAGCTCAAGTGTCCATCAACAGATGAAAAGTTAAACAAAATGTGGTATATACATACAATGGATATTATTTAGCCATAAAGAGGACTGAGAGGTTGATACATGATACAACAGGGATGAATCTCAAAACACTATAGTAGGTGAAGTAAGCCAGACAAAATGACTGGTATTGTGTGATTCCAGTTATATGAAATATGTTTGCTGGTTTGAAACTGTTGGGTACCCAAGAAAAGCCATGTTCTTTAATCCTCACTCAGTGTTGCTGGATGTGATCATTTTTATTGTTTCCATGGAGATGTGACCCATCCAGTTGTGAGTGGTAACTTTTGATTAGATAGTTTCCATGGAGATGTCTCCACCTATTCAAGGTGGGGTTGCTTACTGAGTCCTTTAAGAGGGAACTTTGGAAGAAACTTCAGAGCCCACGCAGCCAGAAACCTTTGGAGATGCAAAAGGAAAACACCCCTGGGAAGTCATATGAAATGAGAAGAGAAAACTAGCAGATGTCACCATGTGCCTTCCCAGCTGACAGAGGAGTTTGGGACACATTGGCCTCTCTTGAATCAAGGTATCTTTCCCTGGATGCTTTAGTTTGGGTATTTTCATGGCCTTAGAACTGTAAACTTGCAACTTAATAAATTCCCTTTTTAAAAGTATTCTGTTTCTGGTATATTGCATTCTGGCAGCTTTAACAAAATAATCTGTAATGGGCAAATTCACTGAGACAGAAAAACTAGAGGTTTCCAGGGGCTGAGGAGATGAATGGGGAAGTCATTGCTTAATGGATTAAAAGTTTCTGTTTTGGGTGATAAAAGAGTTTTGGAAATGGATAGTAGTGATGGTAAGATGACATTGTGAATATAATTAATGCCACTGCATTGTACACTTAAAAGTGGTTAAAATGGGTAATGGTGTCATCAACATGGCAAAGTAAGACATCCCCTATAGAAGTTTCCCCCACTGAATCAGCTAATAAAAGGATAAATTGCACTTGCTAAGAACTCTGGAGGATGATAGAGACTGGAGAAGGACTCCACAAATGCTGAATCAAAGAAAAATAAAATCTCGAAAATCAGGGAGGAAATTGTTGTCCCAGACCCACCAGTCCCAGTCTGGACCTGTGCTCTCAGTGAGTTTGGGAGTTGTACAGAAGCAGCATGGGCCAGATCTACCCCCCGCCCCCCCCCCACCACCACCTCTGCCGGCCATGGATGCAGGAGCCACTCATGACAGTGAGTTAGGACCCCATGCATATCCAGACACAGAGATTCAAGTCCACAGAGAACCAGGACGGAACACAAGCTCTTGAGTCAGGCTGCACAGAACAGGGCCTCTGGGGCAGGTGTTGGGGAGAAGACCATGGCAGGATTGTTGGAAACGTGTGCACTCTCAATCCAGTTTCTATTGACTGGACCAATTCAATGCAAAACTAACTTTTCTGGATTGACCCACTCTTCTGGGTTGACTCCATCTGGGTCCCCAGGGTAGGACACTGTTTTAGTTTGCTAGCTGCCAGAATGCAATATACCAAAAACGGAATGGCTTTTTTTATTTTATTATTTTATTTTTTTGACATGGATAGGCTCTGGAAATCGAACCCAAGTCTCTGGCATGGCAGGCAAGAAAATTCTGCCACTGAGCCACTGTTGCACTGCCAATGGAATGGCTTTTAAGAGGGGAATTTAATAAGTTTCTGATTTATAGTTCTAAGGCCAAAAATGTCCCATCTAAGGTACCAACAAGAGATTACCTTCACTCAAGAAAGGCCGATGAAGTTCAGGGTTTCTCTGTCAACTGGAAAGGCACATGGCAAACATGGTGGCATCTGCTAGCTTTTTCTCCAGGCTTCTTGTTTCATGAAGCTCCCCTGGGGATGTTTTCTAAAGGACTCTGGTTATGTGGGCTCTCTTGGTTCTAAAAGGAACTGTCTCCAAAATGTTTTCTCTTTTAAAGGATTCTAGTAAACTAATCAAGACCCACTGGAATGGGTAGAGTCACAACTCCCTGGAACTAATCAAAAGTTATCACCCACAATTGGGTGGATCACATCTTCATGGGAACAATAAAAAAGCTCCCAGCCAGCAATATTGAATGAGGGTTAAAGGGCATGGCTTTTCTGGGGTCCACCACACATCAAACTGGCACAGCTACCCTAACAGGGAAGAAACCGTAGGCAGAAAAGCCTCACGATAAAAATAAGAGGGGAGAGGGCAGCGGAACTGCTGTAAGGGGACAAGTCCCAGAACTAAACAGGGGAGGAAAAGGGTGCACTGAGTGAGGGAGAAAGTTCACACTAATCATACATTCTGGGGAGAAAATTCTGCACAAACACAAACAGAACGGATCGAGATTCCTGAGAAGGAACAGAGAAAAGGAAGCTTTATCTCTGTTCTGGAGGAGAAACAACTGCACAAAAAGTGCAATCTTAAAAATTGTATCGTGTATCCAAGGCAAGCAATTGAAGAAAACTTGAGAAAATCTGAATAGTTAAGTCTACGCTTCTCTAAAGATCCAGAATAAGTGGGAGCAAGCATCAAAGAAGAGCCTAAATACAAAGCCAGTCAACAACAAAACCCTAGACAGGAAGGAGAAATTGACCTTCAGAGCTAATACATCAAAACCATCAGATGCCCAGACATCAGCAAAAAAGCCGTAGTAAGAAACAGGAAAATATGGCTGAATCAAGAGAACAAAATAAACTTCAGAGAAAACAGAATTTGAAAGAACCAATAAAAGAAGCTCAAACAACTCTCCTAAATCAATTCAGTGAGATGAAGGGGAACATGAATATAGAGCTAAAGGATATTAACAATACAATATGTGATCATAAAGAAGAACTTGAAAGTATAAAAGGAAACAAAACAAATTATGGGTATGAAAGGCACAATAATGGATATTTAAAATATAGGAAAAAAAGTTGTGGCAAGATTGTGGCACAATGCCTAGAGTGTACAATGACAGTGACCAAGTACAAATTTAAAAATGTTTTTGCATGAGGAGAAAAAAAGATTGTGGCACAGGGAGTTGTGGGATTTAGTTCATCCTTTAGGACAACTAGTGAATAGCCAGGAACTGTCTGGAAAACTGTTTGAAGGACTTCCAAGACCAGACCTGCACATTGTACATCGGTCAGGAATGACTTGAAGAGCTGAAACAGACAAGTCACAGCACAGAACTGTAAGCAGTTCTTCCACACTGTAGAGGCTGGTGTCCCACCTGACTGGCACAAGAGGCTGACTCAGGATCTGTCCCTTGTGGGAAACAGAAGCCTTTCTAGAAAGAACAAGGGATGGGGAGCTCAGCCACACTCCAGCTGTGGATTTGATTTACAAATTCAGACTGCTGAATACTAGCTCCCAGCAGAGATGTATCTACAATGCAAACAAGAAATAAACCAGTATCAATCCCACTTCCAGCAGGGAGAAGGGAGGGCTGACAATTGTTTTTTTTTTAATTAAAAAAACAAAACAGAAACTCCTGGAGCTGGCTGAGCTCAGGATACTGGAAAATGTCTGTGCCCCCAAGAAAAGCAGCACACAGAGCTGGTACCAACTCCACCTCTTGATTGGCAGACCCAGGTGTGGTTGGGGGTGCTGGAGGGTGGCTTTGAGTACAGACTTTTTTTTTAAGCATCCCATTAAAGAAAGCATCAGGCATTCTCAATTTTCAGCCCTGCTCCAGGCAAGGGTGGAAGTAGGGATAACAAAAAGACAAAGTAAGGAATTAGGTGGAAGATCTAATTCCCTAATAGGCATATCTTCCCTAATTGGGGGTGGGGTGGGGGCAGGGCCCAGTACAAGTGGCAGTTCCCTCTCAGAGAAGTCAGATCTCAGGGTCTGGGATACCATCAGCAGTTTCAACCCCACAGGAAGCAGAACCCACCTTGTCTCAAACATGCTCGGAGGGGGAAAGGGGCTGCTTGAGAGACCTGCGATGTTTCCAGCCTGCAGGAACAGAGGGCTGGAGAGTGGCACCTCCCCCCACACACTCAAACACCAAAAATATAGAAGGAACAAGGCCCAGCATAGATGGTGACTTTTAGAGAATTCAGACTCCAGAAGCTAGAAAAGGGGAACAGTTTAGGCTGCATTTCAGTCTCAGCCTCTGTCCCAACCACACCCTTGGCAGACACAGGATGTGCTGATATTGGAAGGCACTGGACCACTTCAGGCCGGTGGAGAGAAGTGGACTGACACACACTATGTGCTGGGCAGGGCAGGAAATGCACAGAATCAAGAAGCATCACAGGAAAGACTGGCACCCTGCTGGCTCTCATCTCCAGGGAACCTTGATGCTGACTGAACCCACCTCCTGAGTCCTGTTAGGAAAACCTGACTGGGGTTGATCCTATCTGGGGGTACACCCAGTGCAGAACCAGATATCCAGGTAAAAGCTGCAAGAGGTGACCAAAGGTGTGTTAAAAGCAAATAGAGGCAAAAAAAAAAAAAAAAAACAAAACAAGACAAACAGCAGATCAACATTCCCTGAGGAGGAAGAAGGAAGAAAAAGCTTTTTCCTGGGGTGGAAGCAACTGCATACAAAAAAAGGGCAATTTCAAAAACTCCCTTATAAACAGGGCAAGAATCAGAAAAATTAAGAGCTGAAAATTCTGACCAATTTAACAGATGTTATGCCAGAGGTCTAGAATAAGTTGAACTGGATGACAAAAACAGAGAACAAAGCTAACAACAAGAAAACCCTAGGCAAAAGAGAGAAAACAATATCCAGAATAAACTAATCAAAAAAATCACATGCCTAGATATCAGGAAAAATCACGAGTCATGCAAGGAAGCTACGGCCCAGTCAAAGGAACAAAATAACCCTTCAAATGAGATACAGTAGTTGAAGTGAATAATTAATGATGCTCAAACAAATCTAAATCCAATCAAGGAATCGAAGGAAAACATGACAAAAGAGATGGAGGATAAAAGAAGACACTGGGTGATCATAAAGATGAACTCAGAAGCTTGCAAAAAAATCACAGAATTTATGGGAATGACTGGTACAATAGAAGAGATGAAAAACACAATGGAGATATACAACATCAGGTTGGAAGAGACAGAAGAAAGGATTAGTGAATTAGAGGACAGGACCTCAGAAATCCTGCACACAAAAGAACAGATAGGGAAAAGAATGGAAAAATATGAGCAGAGTCTCAGGGAATTAAATGACAACATGAAGTGCACAAATATACATGTTATGAGTATACCAGGAGAAGACAAGGGGAAAGGAGCAGAAAGAATAATGGAGAAAATTATCACTGAAAATTGCTCAACTCTTACGATAGACATATAATGACAGATGAAAGATGTGCAGCATACCCCAAAGAAAACAGATCCAAATAGAGCTACTCCAGGACACTTACTAATCAGATTGTCGCATGTGAAAGCAGCAAGTGAATAGCCAGCCCTCATATACAAGGGAAGCTTGATAGGACTATGTGTGAATTTCTCAGCAGAAATGATGAAGGCAGAAGGCTGGGATATGATGTATTTAGGATACTGAAAGAGAAAAATTTTAACCAAGAATTCTATATCCAGCAAAACTGTCCTTCAAAAATGAGGGGGAGTTTATATATTTACAGATAAATAGAAACAGAGAGTTCATTAATAAGAGACCTGCTTTACAAGAAATACTAAAGTCAGCACTATAGGCAGATAGGAAAAGACAAGAGAGAGAGGTTTGGAGTGTAGAAATGAAAATTACCAGTAAGGGTAACTAAAAGGGTAAAAAGAGAGAAAAATAAGATATGACATACGTGATGGTTAGGTTCTGCTGCCAGCTTTGTCAGGTGATGGTGCCATGTTGTCTGGTCAGGCAAGTACTGGTGTAACTGTTACTGCAAGGATATTTCATGGCTGGTTGATAAGCCAGAAGGCTGGTTTATTAAATCATCAGTCAGTTGATTGCATCTGTGGCTGATTACAACTACAATCAACTAAAGTGTCTCCCACAAATGAGATAACCCAATCAGTTGAATTTGATCCAATTGGTTGAAGATTTTTAAGGGAGAAGAGAGAATTTTCACTGCTTCATCATCTGCCTCTCCTGTAGGTGATGTCAAGACATTTCATCAGAGTTGCCAGGCTCACCGCTGGCCATTCCCATTGTTGCATGAGATACTTTTATACATCTTATATTTACAGATTTCTTCTGTTGGTTCTATTTTTCTAGAGAACCCTAATGCAACATATAAAAATAAAGGACAAAATGAAGAAATACAGTAACAACATTCAATTTCAAAATATATATTTTTATTGATAAAACAACATGCAGACACAAACATTCTTACAAACATTCTTAACATACAAACATTCCATGCTTGGTGTACAATCAATGGCTCACAATATCATCACGAAATTGTAATATTCATTACTATGATCATTTTTTAGAATACTTGCATCACTCTAGAAAAAAGGAATTAAAAAAAAACCTCATAAATACCATACCCTTTACCCCTCCCTCTCTTTGACCACTAGTATTTCTATCTGCCCAATATATTTTAACCTTAATAACAGTCAATTTTAATGAATTAAACTCCCCAGTTCAAAGACATAGACTAGTAGAATGGATAAAAAGCAGGATCCATCTATTTGCTGTCTAAAAGAGACTCATTTTAGACCCAAGAACAAAAATAGGTTGAAAGTGGAACAAAAAAACAACCACAAAAGAACATGGGTAGCTATACTAATATTAGACAAATTAGACTTCAAATGAAAAACAATTAAAAAAAGACAAAGGACAGTATGTATTAATAAAAGGGACAATTCATCAAAAGGAAAGAGCAATCATAAATATTTATGTACCTCACCAGAGTGGCCCAAACTACATGAGGCAAACACTGACAATACTGAAAGGAGAAGTGGACACTTCTACAATAATAGTTGGATACTTCAATGCATCACTCTCATCAATGAATAGAACATCTAGACAGAGGATCAATAAGGAAAGAGGGGTCTTGAATAAAATGATAAGTGAACTAGCCTTAACAGATATCTACAGAACATTGCACCCCACAACAGCAGGATATACATTTTTCTGAGTTACTTGTGGATCGTTCTCCAGTATAAACCACATGTTGGGTCATAAAGAAGGTCTCAATCATTTTAAAAGATCAAAGTTACACAAACACTCTCTCGGACCATAATGGAATGAAGTTGGAAATCTAACATGCAAACGGCTGGGAAATTCACAAATATATGGAGGCTAAATAACAACTCTTAAACAGTAAGTGGGTCAAGGAAGAAATTACAAGAGAAGTCACTAAATATCTTGAGGCATATGAAAATGAGAACACAACACATTAAAACTTATGGCATGCAGCAAAGTCAGTGCTGAGAGGGAAAAACAGGAAAGCAAAAATCAAGGAATTAACTGCTTACCTAGAGGAATTAGAAGATGAACAGCAAACTAATCCCAAGGCAAACAGAAGGAAAGAAATAACAAAGATTAGAACAGAAATAAATGAAATTGAGAACATGAAAATAGAGTCAACTAAATCAGAAATTGGTTCTTTGAGTAAAATACAAAAGTGATATACAACAGAAGATCGGAATGGGCCAAAATAGAGTATCTGTGAACTAGAACATAGGACAATTGAAATCATACCCAGAAGAATGGATAGAACAATGAAGAAATGAAGCAGTGTCTCAGGGAATTAAGTGACAACATGAAGTGGACAAATATACTTGTCATTGATGCCCCTAAAGGAGAGGAGAAGGAAAAGAGAGCAGAAAGAATATTTGAGAAGTAACAGCTGAAAATTTCCCCACTCTTATGTAAGACTTAAATATATA
The DNA here is from genome assembly GCA_004026745.1 of Myrmecophaga tridactyla. Taxonomy (NCBI): domain Eukaryota; kingdom Metazoa; phylum Chordata; class Mammalia; order Pilosa; family Myrmecophagidae; genus Myrmecophaga; species Myrmecophaga tridactyla. Next base: position 3,109 of record PVIY010055419.1, on the reverse strand, counting down.
TGTCCAAGAAATGAAACATACTCCAAATAGAATAAACTCTAATAAGCCCACTCCAAATATATATAATGTGTATATATATAATATATATATTAATCAGAATGTCAAATGCCAAAGGAGAAGAGAGAATTCTGAAAGCAGCAAGAGAAAAGTGATTTGTCATATATAAGGGATCTTCAATAAGAATAATTGTTGATTCCTCATCAGATACATGGAGGCAAGAAGGTAAAAATATGATATATTTAAGGTGCTGAAAGAGAAAAACTGCCAGCTAAAAATTCTTTATCTGGCAAACCTGTCCTTCAAAACTGAGGGAAAGTTTAAGATATTCCCAGGTAAACAGAAATTGAGAGAGTTCGTCAATAAGACTTACCCTACAAGAATCACTAAAGGGAATTCTGCAGGTTGAAAGGAAAAGAAAGGAGAGTGTGACTTGGAATAGTGTGAAGAAATGAAGATCTTCAGTAAAGGAAACTAAAAGGGTAAATGCAAAGCCCCAAATTATGGTATCCTCCATATACAACTCTACTCTTTAATTCTTGTAAGAGTCAGAATACAATTCAAGAAGTAAAAGGCATATCTCCTGATAATGTACATGCAATATGTAAATAGGTAATGTGACACAAAAAGAACATAAAGAGGGGAAACAGAGGGATAAGGGAGCAGAGAATGTGTCTGCTATTGATGCTAAGTTGGTATTTTATCAAATTAGTAGCTTAGAGATGTAGATTGTCTAACACAAACCCAAGGGTAAGCACACATGAAAGTGTTTTAAAAATATAAAGAAACAGAAATGAGAAAGGCATCAAAATTGGAAAAGAAGAAGTAAAAGTTTCACTATTTGCAGATGACATGATCCTATATATAGAAAGTTCATAAAAATCAACAACTAAGTGACTAGAGCTAATAAATGAATTCAGCAAAGTGGTGGGCTCCCAGATCAATGTGCAAAATCAGTAGTGTTGATATACATTAGTAGTGAGCAATCTGAGGAGGAAATCAAGAAAAAAATCCCTTTATGAGAGCTTCTAAAAGAACCAAATGTCTATGAATAAAGTTAACCAAAGATGTAAAGGTCCTGTACACAGAAAACTATAAAACATTGCTAAAAGAAATAAAAGAAGACCTAAATAAATGGAAAGACATTCTGTGTTCATGGTAAGAAGAGTAAATATCATTGATTTGCAGATTAAATGCAATCCAAATAAAAATTCCAACAGTCTGCTTATGGAAATGGAAAAGCTACTTATCAAACTTATTGAAATGGGTAAGGTGCCCCAAATAGTCAAAACCATCTTCAAAATGAGGAACAAAGTTGGAGGGTTCACACATCCTGACCATAAAACTTATTGCAGAGCAAAGATGGTCACAGCAGCATGGTACTGGCACAAGGAAAGACATCTAGACCAGTGGAATTGAATTGAGAGCTCAGAAATAGACCCTTACATCTATAATCAATTGATTTTTTTTTTCAAAGAAAGAAAGAGTTTATTACTAGGCATGTAGTAGGAGAGCAAACATCTGTCTCCCTGAGTTTAGGAGGTTCAAGGTTTTTTATGGGTTTTAGCAAGGGAGGAAGAGGTCATTACAATTTCCAGTAACAAGTTCCAAACAGAAAAGGAGAAAATGTTACCATTATCATTTCAATAGGAGAATGTAATCTGAAAAGAGGGGAGGCAGAGCAATCATTTCAATATTAAAGATGTAAGTGGAAAGGAAGGGAAGCAAGTTATCTTTCACTAGCAGAGTTTAGTCCATATGATTTACAAACATCCCAGGGCTGAAGCTAGTTAATGATTGACTTCAAATTTTTCATTAGCATTAGGGCCTTTGCCCTACAAGAAAATGACTGGATAAAGGGCATAACAGCTCTTATAGTCACAAAGGCACAAGGCAAGGGCTTTTACAATCATTCCAGATATCAGGGCAGCTGATTATAATTTAGGGGTTTTAGGTATTTCCCTCTGTCTACTCCAGTGCCGGGATTCCCCTGGGGAACAGGGGAGAAGAAGGGGCGGCATGCAGGATTAAGAAATGACAGACACAAGAAGTTAGTTAAGCAGGGTCAGGAGACTCAAGCTCATCAGGAGCAAGAGTGCCGAATGTACTGACGTCCACGTATTTAATGTGCTCCTACACAGGAACTGCTTTAGGGAGTGTAATCAAAGCAATTTATTTTTTAATATCTGTCTTGCCTGCAAAGCTACAAAGTTTGGTTCAAAGTTCCTGTACCAGGAACAGTTTATTACTTATCAGAATGCTTTCTGTACAGCTCTCTTTGGGCTCTAGAGTCAGCGTCCTTGAGAGCAGAGTGAGCATTGACTAACCTGCCTGAAACGGCAGAGGCAGAACTTTCCCACGGTAAGGCCAGATTAGATAAGGTGCCTACAGGCTGGACCTCATTTCACAGGAGACCAAGGGGCCGTGCCTCCAAGGTTATTCTGACATGGCTTTGCCAGCAGTCAGAGGCTTGCTTCAAGTTTACTCTGACATGGCCTGGGCCCCAACACTTGCTCTCACAAGATTAATTAGGATTAAAACATGGCTTTTCTAGGGTACATAAATCCTTTCAAACCAACACACCTGGTTTGACACAAATCTTTCTTTTTTTGAAATATATGCTAAACAGACATTAAATTTTGATCAACACTGACTATGACAGACAGAATTCACTTTCATAAGCTCTGTTCTACAACTCTCTATATTCATTCAGGGCATATAGTCAACAATGACTGTAACAACCAAAATTCACCTCCTCCAACTCTCTACTACTCTCTGTGTCAATTCAGAGCTTGTAGTCCACAATGACTACAACAGACAAAATTCGTTTCTTACACTTTCTACCATCTTCCATATCCATTCCACCTACAGTTTTTATTTACCCAGACTGTACATAATTAGAAATAAATTTGGTGATATATTCACAAAACTTTTTGAACCTGCATACTTCCTTCCAATAACAGTATTCATGAAGGGGAGAAGAGATACAGATACTACAAGATAGTGGAAGAAGGAAGAAATGTATGTGTGTTAGTCAGAGTCAGTTGTCAACTTGGCCAGGTGAGCATACCTAGTTTTGTGCTGTGGACATAAGCCAATGGTACGTGAACCT
>PVIY010055418.1:0-13753 GCA_004026745.1 Myrmecophaga tridactyla | reverse complement strand
TTTTCTAGACCATCAATTCCTGGTTTCTTTGTAGAGTTCAGTTCTCAATTTATCTCTTTCCTCTCACATTTCATTATAAGCTGCAAGGAGCAACCAGGCTGCATTTTCCACATTGAGTTTAGAAATTTCCTCAGCTAAGTATCTAGGGTTGCTGCCTTTAAATTCTATCTTCCATCCAACAGCAGTACACATTTCTGCCAAATTCTATGCCAGTTGAAAACCAGGGTCTCCTTACTTCCAGTTTGCAATGACATCTTCATCATTTCTTTCTAAAGTGTCAATCAGAGATATCTTAGGAGTCCATAATTCTACCAACAGTCTGTTCAAAGCAATTCAGGCCTTCTCTGTCAAGCTCTTCACAACCCTTCCAGAATATTCCCTTTATCCATTTAAAAAGCCATTCCAACATGTTTGGTATTTGGAAACCACAGCACCCCACTTCTCTGGTATCAAAATCTGTATTAGTTAGTTAAAGCTGCTAGAACGCAATACACCAGAAATGGTTTGGTTTTTAAAAAGGGGAATTTATTAAGTTGCAACTTTACAGTTCTAAGGCCATAAAAATTCCCAAATTAAGCCATCCAGGGAAAGATACCTTGACTCAAGAATGGTTGATGGGTTCAGAATGTCTCTGTCAGCTGGGAAGGCACATGGCTAGTGACTGCTGGGGTCTTTGGTTTCTGGTTTCAAACAGCTTCCAAGGGGGCATTTTCTTTCTGCATCTTTAAATGTCTGAGTTTTGTGTTGGCTCTGAGATTTTTTCAAAATGTTTCCCCTTTTAAAAGACTCCAGTGAATGATCAAGGCCCACTTTGAATGGGTGGAGTCATATCTCCATCTAATCAAAAGGTCAAACCCACAATTGGGTGCATCACATTTCTATGGAAACAAATCAGTTTCCACCCTTAACAATAGGCCTGACTCCACAAGATTGGATTAGAAACAAAAATATGGCTTTTCTGGTACATAACAATTTCAAACCAGCACAATCACATTGAACAACTCTACATAATTGTTTCTTTAAAATACTAGAAAAGTGTATCCATTTATTTGGCTTGAAAGGGACTGAAATATTACAGATAATCTAACTTTTTTTTTTAAAGAATATGGTTCTTAATAAATTGATTTTCTGAGTTCCAGAGCAAAAGTCCATTTTAAAAACTTTCTGATGCTGACTTGAAGCAGGGCTTTTCTGATTTGGTAAAAAATATGATAACTATTTCATATCATTTAAAATTTGAGTGGCAATTTGCAGCTGAAATCATTGCCCTCCCCCCCCCTACATGGGACATGACACCCAAGGTTGAAAGTCTCCCTGGCAGCATGGGAGATGACTCCCAAGGAGGAGTCTGGCCCTGGCACTGTGGGATCAACAATTCCATCCTGACCAAAAGGGAGGAAAGAAGTGTAACTAATAAAGTATCAGTGGCCAAGAGGGTTTCAATAGAGTCAAGAGGTTACTCAGGAGGGTCACTCTTATGCAAGCTTCAGTTAGACATTGCTACCTATCATAACTTGCCAAACCTCAACTGAAACCATTCCAGCCAATCCTAAAGAACACCTAGCACAATATATAAGATTCTACAAAGGTTCTATGCAATAGGGCAACTTTCCAGAAACCTACAACCTCCAGATGGGTCCCAGGACCAATTAAGTCCTGAAACCCAGAGGGCCCAGCCTCTCCAGAACATCAGCTAGTTCCTTCTCCCTACTGTATATTATTTATAACACTTTCCAACCTGAAAAATTTTGAATGGCCACAGCCCAAGCATCCCTAAAGAGTGGGATAGAAAGATCAAAGGTGATGGTGGAGTTCTACAGAGAAGGTAGGGTTTAACAAATGAATATGATTGCTGAATCATTAAATTGATATTTCTTTTAGTCTCCCATATCTTAGAGCAGCTAGAAGTAAAAACCTAAAATTGTGGAGTTGTAATTCATACCAAACTCTGAAAAATGTTCTCCAACTAATTGTTGTGCTGTGCTTTGAAATTTATTGCTTTTTTGGTATTTATGTTATTTTTCACAAAAATGAAAAAAAAATCTATTGTGATGATTAAAAAATATTCATTCCTTCCCAGTGACTACTCAAAGTATCTCCACTTCAACAGTAGAGGGCACTTCAAACACCTCTATATTACTTAGGGAGCAAATGCAGATGTAGAAATAGTGTTCAACCAATATCAGGAAGACCCTGCAGACTTCTTTTTGAAATTCACAAAAATATATGGGTTGTACCAAGGGACTTCATTTGGAAATTTATGAGTACCTCTAAAGTCAAATGAAAGGAGATACACATTATCAATTGAACTGATGTTCGGCTTACCTCTTTTCCTACTGTCTTTCCTCTTTCCCACCGCAGGAACGGTATGAGACTGAACATTTTTACAGATAGTAAAGAATAAACTTTCAGATAATTTGGCTGAGTTTCTATATTTTCTATTCTGTATGTACTCTTCTGTTCAGAAGCCTGGGCAACTGAACAAAGGATGATACTTCCATCTCATTCAAGAGTAATTGCAGTTTGTCAAAAATGCTCTGGGATAGAGCTGGCCCTTTGGGAACTGAGTTGCAATGTTTCAATCTGACCAGTAAGAGCCTTGGAAAAATATTGTGCCCTTTTACTTTTGGCAAACTAGCCTGAGGCTGTGCCATGAGGGGGAAATACCAGTCTTCATCTTAGTTGGAATATAGTTCTTTTTACATCCATTTTCATAAGAAGTGATTAAGACATGTTTTATTCATGGTGGCTACAACTGCTAACCCTTCTTAGAAAGGCTTTAATTCTTGCTAAAGCTATTTTGTTCTAGACGCACACCTTCTGTCTTCCATTTTTTCTTTTGTATTGGCTCCAGTGAGTGTCAAAATGTGTTGTTTTACCTACACTGTATATAATTCCTTGCACCATTTTCTTTTATCAATTATTTTTCTTAATGACCCTGAGCTACAGCTATTTCCTCAGCTCCAACATTATTCAGTCTTTCTTGTTTCCCTCTTTTTGCTGATGTAGGCCCCAAAGAAATGGCACAAGAGCACAAAGTAGCTGAGGTATCTGAGTGAGGACCAGAAGATATTTTGAAAGTGAGAGTCACATCGGTCTCCTTGCATCCAGGAAAAGACCAGGAAGTTGATTACACAGCCCATCATTCTCTGGGTGATCTGAGACAAAGTGATGAGCATGGAAAACTTCTGGGAGACTCAGAAACCTGCAACCCACAAAGCATAATAAGAGTACATTATGGCATGTATGATATAATTCATAGTCATGAGCCAACCACACCAGTGATCATGTCTTTGCAGGAGTACCAAGAGTACAGGAGCACAGCGACATGGTGGCACCAATGCAGGAAAAGCAGCTTCTGCTTCCTCAGAATAATGAACATTGCATCCCTAATTTTGGGGCTTTGCTTAGCACAAATGCACAAGCCAAGAATTTGGTGACAAGTCCATTGTAAAAAGTCTGGTGATCATCTGCTTCAGGACTTTTGTCATCAAAATATATACCATAAAACACGAGTTCAAAGACCACTGAATAAACTGAAGACTGCAAGGGTCAGAGATCAGAGCACTAATGGCTTTCTCAGTTCAATTTATGTTATTTGATGTTGACCATGAAATATAAAGGCACAATTTCTTCCAGTGTCCCTGTATCCACTGGATGCCTCCATTCCTGTTCAATTGCTTTCCAAATACACATTCTTGTTAAGTTAAACTGACATGTTTAATAGGGTTGAACTTTGGAGTCACTAATGTTTCTTATATGAAATAATCTATAAAGTGCTTCATTTCAAGTGCTCTGCTATTTAATTCCCCAGCCACCACTCAATGTCTTTCCTTTGCCTCTGGATCTCAGGCCCTCAGTCTCTTTCCCAGGCTTTCTTAGCTACATATAAGGTTGGCCATTACCTGTGCCTCCACTGCTTCCTTCTCCTTGGTCTGGAACTCTCCTCTGCCTGGTGTCAGCATGCAGCACAGAAAGAAATGAATGTCTTGCAATTTTAGGTGGTTAAAATTTAATATCATAGTACATAACAGTCATATCTTATATGATTACAACTTATCTTTAATAGCATGCACTTACACAGTTTCTCTATGCCTCCCTCACCATGTTTTGTTGTATTATTACAGATGGTATCTTTTCAGACTGTATATCCCAAATCATTGATTTATCATTACTTTTTATTTATTTGCTTTTTAGTTCCTGTAAGAAATAAGAAGTGGAGTTACATAACTGAAAATACACTATAATAGAACTGGCATTTATAGTTACCCATACTGTTACCTTTAGCAGAATTCTTTATTTATGCTGCTTTTATCAACTGTTCAATGTCTTTTCCTTTCAGTCTGAAGAATTCCCTTTAGCATTGCTTGTAGGGCAGGTCAAGTGCTAATGAACTCCTTCAATTTTTATTTATCTGGGAATGTCTTAATCTCATGCTTTTTTTTTTGCAAGGGCAGGCACCAGGAATCAAACCTGGGTCTCCAGCACGGCAGACAAGAGGAACCCTGCCTACTGAGCCATGTGGCCTGCCCTCATGCTATTTTTTAAATAAAGTCTTGTCAAATATAAATTTCTTGATTGGCAATTGTTTTCTTTCATCCCTTTAAATATTTTGTACCACTGCCTTCCTGCCTCATGGTTTCAGATGAGTAGTTGGAACTTAATCTTATTGGGATTTATTGTACCTAACTTGTTGCTTTTCTCTTGCAGCTTTCTGAACTTGCTCCTTATCCTTACCATTGGACATTTATGTGTCTGGGTATGGTTTGCTTTCAGTTGTCCTGTTTGTTGCTCTTATTGAATATGTATGTTAATTTTTTTCATTAAATTTGTAAAGTTTTCTGCCATTATTCCTTTGAACATTCCTTCTACCCTTTTCATTCTTTCTATTCCTTCTGGGAATCCCATAATGGATATATTGGTACATTTAATGGTATTCCACAGGTCTCTTAGGCCATTTTCATTCTTCTTTTTTAAAATTCAGCCTGAATCATTTCTGATATTATCTCTTCCAGATCACCAATTCTTCCTTCTGCCACTTCAAATCTGCTGTTGAAACTGTCCTGGGAATTTTTCATTTCATTTATTGCATTCTGTGATCTTAATGCTTCTCTGGAGAGATTCTCATATTATACATTCATTGTTTGCCACATATCCTTTAGTTCTTCCTCCATGTTTTACTTTATCTCCTTGAGCATGTGGCAGGTATTTTTTAATTATTTTTTTTGTTAGTGAAGGTGTAGGCTTACAGAAAAGTCATGCATAAAAAATACCATGTACTCCCCTATTATTAATACCTTGCATTAGTGGGGTACATTTGTTAAAATTCATGAAAGAACATTTTTATAATTGTACCGTTAACTATAGTCCATGTTTAAAATAAAGTTCATTGCGTAGTACACACCTATGCTGGTTCGAATCTGTTATGTACCCCAGAAAAGGCAATTTCTTTAAAATTCATTCTTGTGAGGGCGGACATATTTTGGGTAGGACCCACTGGTTAGGCTATTTCAATTGAAATGTGACCCAGATCAGTCAAAGTGGTCTTAATCCTTTACCAGCATCCCCTGTGAAGAGGATAAAAGACAGTGAAGCCCAGAGAACTTAGAGAGAAATGCATTGGGAGAAACAAGGAGGGACCCATGGCAGCTGATAGAGAAAGCCATTGAAACTAGAACCAGGAGAGAAGAACCAGCAGACATTGCTATCTGTCTTCCCAGGTGACAGAGGAAATCTCTATGCCAGCAGACAGTCCTCAGAAAAGATATCATCCTGTTGATACCTTAATTGGGGCATTTTCATAGCTTTAGAACTGTACATATGTAAACTAATAAATTCCCCTTGTAAAAGCTAACCCATTTCTTATATATTGCATTCGAACATCTTTAGCTAACTGAAACAAGATCCATCCACATTGTTACATGTTTCATGACTTTATTCTGTCTTACAGCTGTGTAATATTCCATCATATGTAAATACCATGGTTTGTTTGCCACTCATCTGTTGAAAGACATTTGAGCTGTTTCCATCTCTTGGCAATTTTAAATGATGCTGCTATAAACATTGGTGTGCAAATGTCCATTTGTGTCCTTGCCCTCATGTCCTCTGAATAGATACCTAGCAATGGTATTACTGGATCATATGGCAATTCTATACTTAGATTCCTGAAGAACCACCCAACTGCCTTCCACAGTGGTTGTACCATTTGACATTCCCTCTAACAGTGGATAAGTGTGCCTCTTTCTCTATATCCTCTCTGGCACTTGTTGTTTTCTGTTTTATTGATAATGGCCATTCTGTTGAGTGTGAGATGATATCCATTGTGGTTTTGATTTGCATTTCCTTAATAGCCAGGGAAGTTGAGCATCTTTTCTTGTGCCTTTTGGCTATTTCTATTTCCTCTTCTGAGAAGTGTCTGTTCATCTCTTTTGCCCATTTTGTAATTGGATTGTTTGTCTTTTTGTTGTTGAGTTGAACAATCTCTTTCTATATTCTGGATACTAGACCCTTAACTGATACATAATTTCCAAATATTGTCTTCCATTGTGTAGGCTGTCTTTTTAATTTCTTGACAAAGTTCTTTGAGGCACAAAAGTGCTTTATTTTGAGGAGTTCCCATTTATCTACTTCTTTCTTCAATGCTCATGCTTTGGGATCTAGGAAACCACCTCCTATAACAAATTTTATAAGATATTTCCCTACAGGTTATTCTAAAAGTTTTATGGTCTTGGATCTAATGTTTAGGTCTTTGATCCATTTTGAGTTAATTTTTGTATAGAGTGTGAGGTATGGATGCTCTTTTATTCTTTTGCATGTGAATATCCAGTTCTCTAGGCACCATTTATTGATGAGACTGTTCTGTCCCAGGTGAGTTGGCTTGACTGTCTTATCAAAGATCAATTGTCCATAGATGAGAGGGTCTACATCTGAAGCCTCTATTCAATTCCATTGGTAAGTATATCTATCTTTATGACAGTGCCATGCTGTTTTAGTCACTGTAGCTTCATAATACACCTTAAAGTCAGGTAGTGTGAGACCTCCGACTTCATTTTTCTTTCTCAGGATATTTTTAGCTATTCGAGGCATCCTGCCCTTCCAGATGAATTTGGTTGTTGGTTTTTCTATTTCTGCAAAGTAAGTTTTTGGGATTTTGATTGATATTGCATTGAATCTATTAATCAATTTAGGTAGAATTGACATCTTAACAATATTTAGTCTTCCAATTTATGAACACGGTATGACCTTCCATTTATTTAGGTCTTCTGTGATTTCTTTTAGCAATTTCTTGTAGTTTCTTTGTATAGGTCCTTTGTATCTTTAGTTAAATTTATTCTTAAATATAAATATTTTATTCTTTTGGTTGCAATTGTAAATGGAATTTTTTCTTGGTTTCCCCATCAGATTGTTCATTACTAGTGTATAGAAACACTACAGATTTTTGAGTATTGATCTTGTAACCTGCCACTTTGCTGTGCTCATTTATTAGCTCTAGTAGTTTTGCTGTGGATTTTTCAGGGTTTTTGACATATAGTATCATATCATCTGCAAACAGTGAGAGTTTTACTTCTTCCTTTCCAATTTTGATGCTTTTATTTCTTTTTCTGGTCTAATTGCTCTGGCTAGAACTTCCAACACAATGTTGAATAACAATGGTGACAGTGGGACATCCTTGTCTTGTTCCTGATCTTAGGGGGAAAGCTTTCAGTCTTTCCCCATTGAGGATGATGTTAGCAGTGGGTTTTTCATATATTCCTTTATTGTGTTGAGGAAATTCCTTTCTATTCCTATCCTTTGAAGTGTTTTCAGCAAGAAAGGATGTTGAATTTTGTTAAATGCCTTTTCTGCACCAATCAAGATAATCATGTGTTTTTTCTGCTTTGATTTGTTGATATGGTGTATTACATTAATTGATTTCCTTTTGTTGAACCATCCTTGCATACCTGGGATGAATCCTATTTGCTCATGGTGTATAATTCTTTTAATGTGCTTCTGGATTCAATTTTCAAGAATTTTGTTGAGTATTTTTGCATCTATATTCATTAGAGAGATTGGTCTGTAATTTTCTTTTCTTGTAATATCTTTGCCTGGCTTTGGCATGAGGGTGATGTTGGTTTCATAGAATGAGTTAGGTAGCCTTCCCTCCTGTCATGGTCAGGTTCATGTGTCAGCTTGGCCAAGTAGTGGTACCTATTTGTCTGGTTGGGCAAATGCTGGCCTATCTGTTGCAATGGGGACATTTCATAGAATTAAATCATGATCACATCAGCTGCACCCACAGTTGATTCCATTTGTAATCAGTCAAGGGGCATGTCTTCTGCAATGAAGGATGCTTAATCTAATCACTGGAAGCCTTTTAAGGAGGATTCAGAAGAGACAGGCTGTCTTCCTGCTTTGGCTGGTGAGCCTCTCCTGTGGAGTTCATCCAGACCCTCCATCGGAATCATCAGCTTCACAGCCTGCCCTGTGGATTTTGGACTCTGCATTCCCTTGGGTACATGAGACACTTTTATAAATTTTTTATTTGTGAGTGTTCCTGTTGATTCTGCTTCTCCAGAGAACCCTAACTAATACACCTCCTCTTCCATTTTTTGAAGAGTTTGAGCAGGATGGGTACTATTTTTTTCTTGAAATGTTTTGGTAGAATTCACATGTGAAGTCACCAGGTCTTGAACTTTTCTTTTTTGGGAGCTTCTTAATGCTAAAGAAATGCTAATTCAATTTCTTTACTTGTGATTGGTTTGTTGAGTTCATCTACGTCTTCTCAAGTCAATGTTGGTTGTTCATACCTTTCTAGGAAGTTGTCCATTTCATCTACATTGTCTATTTTATTAACATAAAGTTGTTCATAGTATCCTCTTATTACCTCCTTTATTTCTGCAGGTCAGTGGTTATGTCTCCTTTTCCATTTCTGATTTTATTTATTTGCATCCTCTCTCTTCCTTTTGTTAACCTCACTAAGGGTCCATCAATCTTATTGATTTTCTCATACAATCAGCTTCTGGTTTTGTTGATCTTCTCAATTGTTTTCATGTTCTCAATTTCATTTATTTCTGCTCTAATCTTCATTATTTCTTTCCCTAGGCTTGCTTTGGGGTTAGTTTGCTGTTCTTTCTCTAGTTCTTCCAAGTGGACAGTTAATTCTTCGATTTTTGCTCTTTATTCTTTTTTGATATTGGCATTTAGGGCAATACATTTCCTTCTTAGCACTGTCTTTGCTGCATCCCGTAAATTTTGGTATGTTGTGTTTTCATTTTCATTTGCCTTGATTTACTGATTTCTCTTGTAATTTATTCCTTGACCCACTGGTTGTTTAAGCGTGTGTTGTTGAGCCTCCATATATTTCTGAATTTTCTGGCACTCTGCCTATTATTGATTTCCAAGTTCATTCCTTTATGATCTGAGAAAGTGTTTTGTATGATTTCAGTCTTTTTAAATTTATTGAGACTTGCTTTGTGATGCAGCATATCGTCTATCCTTGAGAATGATCCATGAGCACTTGAGAAAAAGGTGTATCCTGCTGTTGTGGGGTGTAATGTTCTATACATGTCTGTTAAGTCTAGCTTATTTATTGTCTTATTCAAATTCTCTGTTTCTTTATTGATCCTCTGTCATTGATGAGAGTGGGGAATTGAAGTTTCCAACAGCTATGGTAGATGTGTCTATTTCTCTTTTCAGTGTTTGCTTCATGTATTTTGGAGCACTCTGGCTTGGTGCATAAATATTTATGATTGTTATGTCTTCTTGTTGAATTGTTCCTTTCATTAATACATAGTGTCCTTCTTTGTCTCTTTTAGCTGTTTTACATTTGAAGTCTAATTTGTTGGATATTAGTAAGCTACTCCTTATTAGTAGCTTACTACAGAAAAGATTAGTAATCTTTTCTGATTGCTGTTTGCATGAAATATCTTTTCTTGACATTTTGCTTTCAACCTATGTTTATCCTTGTGTCTAAGATGTGTCTTCTGTAGACAGCATATAGATAGATCCTGTTTTTTAATCCATTCTGCCAGTCTATGTCTTTTGATTGGGGAGTTTAATCCATTAACATTTAGTGTTATTACTGTAAGGGTAGTACTTTCTTCTACCATTTTGCCTTTTGGATTTTATATGTCATATCTAATTTTTCTTCTTTTTACCTTTTTCTGATAGTCTTCATTTCTACACTCCTCTCCACACCTCTTTCTCCTGTCTTTTCCTATCTGTCTCTAGTGCTCCCTTTAGTATTTCTTGCAGAGCCAGTCTCTTGGTCACAAATTCTCTTAGTGATTTTTTTTGTCTGAAAATGTTTTAATTTTCCCCTCATTTTGAAGGACAGTTTTGGTGAATATAGAATTCTTGGTTGGCAGTTTTTCTCTTTCAATATCTTAAATATATCATACCTCTGTCTTCTTGCCTCCATGGTTTCTGTTGAGAAATCTACACATAATCTTACTGGGCTTCCCTTGTATGTGATAGATTGCTTTTCTCTTGCTGATTTCAAGATTCTCTCTTTTTCTTTGACATCTGACATTCTGATTAGTAAGTGTGTTGGAATACATCTATTTGGATCTATTCTGTTTGGGGTATGCTGCACTTCATTGATCCGTAATTTTAAGCCTTTCATAAGAGTTGGGAAATTTTCAGTGATAATTTCCTCCATCAGTTTTTCTCCTCCTTTTCCCTTCTCTTCTCCTTCTGGGACAACCACAACATGTATATTCATGCGCTTCATGTTATCATTCCATTCCTTGAGTCCCTGCTCATATTTTTCATTTTTCCATTCTTTTCCCTATGTTTCCTTTTGCTAGTTGGATTTTAGATATCTCATCCTCCAGTTCACTAATCCTATCTTCTGCCACTTGAAAGCTATCATTGTGGGTTTCCATTGTTTTTTCCATCTCTTCTACTGTGCCTTCTATTCCCATAAGTTCTGTGGTTTGTTTTCAGACTTTCGATTTCTTCTTTTTGTTCATTCCTCTCCTTCTTTATATCCTCCCTTGATTCATTGATTTGACTTTTGATGAGTTTTCCATGTCTGTTCAAACATTCTGAATTAATTGTTTCAACTCCTGTATCTCATTTGAATTGTTGGTTTGTTCCTTTTACTGGACCATATCTTCAATTTTCCTAGTATGATTAGTTATTTTTTGCTGGCATCTAGGCATTTAATTTCCTTAATTAGTTTATTCTGGAGATTGTTTTCACTTTTTTTACCTAGGGCTTTCTTGCTGAATGACTTTGTTTATCTTTTCCTTGACATTCAGTTCAGCTTATTCTAGATCTCTAGCTTAGGCTTTATTTAACAGATCAGAATTTTTCTGTTCTTGTTTTCTTATTTCTTGCCCTGCCTTTATGGTGCCTTTTTACCCCCTTAGGAGGGTCTACTTATGTATTATAGACCCCGGTCAGAATTTCCCAGTTGGTCTCCTCTCAGGGAAAAGAGTCACTTGGCATCAGTTTTCCCTGAGGGTGAGGCCTAGCAGGCTGAAAGACTTTCCTATGAAGCCTCTAGATTCTGTGTTTTTCCAGTCTTGCCCAGTATGTGGCACTTTTCTTCCTTCAGGTCCCACCAGTATCAGGGGATGTGGTACCTTTAACTTCAGCAGACTTTCCCTGCTGGAGGTGTGATTGAGACACAGGAGAGATTGTAGACTGGTTTTAATTGCTTCAGTTTTCCAGACCCTTGGGTCTGAATTCCTTTAGGGAGGGATTCCACCTGAGCTGGGACCCACTCCTCTCCTGGGTAAGGCACAGCCTCCAGATAAACACTTGAACAAGCTTAATTCTGCCCATGCCTGGGGCAGTTGGAGCCTGAGAAGCCCTGCAGCTGTATACAAAGAGTAGTCAAGCATAGAAACACAGCCACGAAAAAGGTAAGGAAAAAAATCCTTTTCAGAGCAGGATCCCCATTCCTCAGGTTTGCCAATCAAGAGCTTAAATTTGTACATTGCTTTGTGTATTTCCAGGTCCTATGTGCCCCCTCCTTTCCTTCAGGGCCCAGACCCTTTCAAGTGTTTTTGTGCTGTCTGATCCAAAAGACCTTAGTTTTTTTTTTCTTTTTCTGTCAGCCTTGTCCCCTCTGTGCCAGGGTAAAAACCAGTAACTTCAGCTTTTACTCGAGGTTCAGCTTAGCTGAGGACCTATTTTTAGTACTCAGAATTTGTTAATTAATTGGAGCTTGGTTGTGCTTGGCCCTTACTGATAATAAGGTTCTTTTCCTTCCCTCTCTGGGAAGCAGCTTGTGGGGGAGGGGTACAAGCCACTGTAGCTTGGGGAACTCTTGGTTCTGGGGTACACTATGTGTCCAGTCACTGATGTGGCCCCAGAAGTTGTACTGTACTGTTCCTGGCTATTTAATAGCTGCTCTGGAGGACAAACTAAATTCTATACCTCACTAAGCCGTCATCTTGGCTCGTCCTCATAATCTGTAATTTTATGCCTTTCATAAGAGCTGGGAAATTTTCAGTGATTATTTCCTCCATTTTTCTTTCTGCCACTTTTTACTTCTCTTCTTTTTCTGGAGTACTCATAACATATCCATGCACTTTTTGTTGTCATTCAGTTCCCTGAGGTCCTGCTCATATTTTTCTATTCTTTTCCTTATTTGTTCTTTTGTGTAGAGGATTTCAGATGTCTTGTCCTCCACTTCACCAATCCTTTCTTCTGCCTCTTCAAAAGTGTTGCAGCTCTACATTTTGATTTTCATCTTGTCTATTGTGACTTTCATTCCCATAAATTCAGCCACTTAGTTTTTCAAACTTTCAAGTTCTTCTTTATATTTGTCCAGTTTCTTTTATCTTTTATCTCTTTTACCATATCTTCCCTCAAGCTTGCTGATTTGATTTTTAGTTCTGTTTTAACATCCTTAATTACTTATTTCTACTCCTGTATCTTGTCTGAAAAGTTAATTTGTTCCTTTGATTAGGCTATATCTTTATTTTTCCTAGTATGACTTATAATTTTTTGCTCATGTCTAGGCATCTGACTCCTTGATTAGTTTGTTCTGGAGGTAGTTTTCACTCTTTTATCTGGAGTTTTCTTGCTGGTTGCCTTTGTTCTGTATATTTTCTTTGGCATTCAGTTCAACTTATTCTAAATCTCTAGCATAGCTTCTATTTAACAAATCTCTAGCATAGCTTCTGTTTAACTGATCACAATTTTTCAGCTCTTGCTTTTCTAGTTATTATACAGCCTATATGAAACTTATATTTTGAGTAAGATCTCCACAGATGTGGTTGACCCCAATCAGATTTTCCCTAACCAAACAGGTCCAGGTCTCATGAGGAGGGTGTAATCAATATCATGCTTCCCTGAGGATGATACACAGCTAGGTTGTCAGACTTTCCTATGAAGCCTCTTGACTCTGTGCTTTTCCTATCCTACCGAGCAGGATTGCAACTTGAAGCTCTCCACTGGAATAAAGTGATGCAGTGCCTTTAATTCTCAGTAGTCCCTGTCCCTGCAAGGGACATGGTTGAGACAGATGTTGAGGTTGAAAACAGGCTTAAATTCTTTCTGTTTTCTAGTCCCTGGAGCCTGAATTCCCTGAAGGAGGGCTGTCACTTGAGCTGGTTTTGCCCCTCTTTTCTTGGGGAATATACTCCCTGAATGGAATTTTCTTCCCCACTTGACTCATTACTTTTTCCCTCATTCCTATCTTAACTCAGCCCTTGCCTGGGTCAGTCTGACAATTGAAAATGCCTGAGGCTTTCTCTAATTGGGTGCTTAGAATAGCTAAAAAAGAAAAAGAAAGAAAAGAAATCCCTTTTCAGAG
>PVIY010055417.1:0-13755 GCA_004026745.1 Myrmecophaga tridactyla | reverse complement strand
GATAATTAGAAAAAATGGCCAAAATACATCTAGGGTGCTTCTACAGCCCTTAGATTATAAAATTGGGAAAGAGTATTTGCAGCATCAATTTCTGTAAATGCCTGAATGCCCTATACACTTGCTGGGAAGGGATTTGCTAACTAAACTAAATGTTCAAGTTGTGTTTTCAAAAGAATTAGTATCAAAAGATATGTATGGGACATCCTGGCCAAAATGGCAGCTTAGCAATGTGTGCATTTTAGTTCGTCCTCCAGAACTACTAAATAACCAGAAACAGTACAGAACAGCTCCTGGGGCCATGTCAGTGACCAGACACACAGCGTACCCCAGTCTGGACCAGCTGGACCAGCTGCGTGCCTTCCTAGAACCGTGAGTTCGCCAAGCCATGGTGGCTGCCTGCCCCAGGCTGCTTCCAAGAGGGGAGAGCAAAGACACTTTAACAGCAGCACGGGCTGAGCCCAACTAAACACCAATTATGGCATTAATTAACAAATTCTGACTACTAAAAATAGGCCCCCAGCTCAGGTGAACCTGGTAAAGTGGAGGTCGCTCATTGGGCTGACAGAAAAAGAGAAAAAGAGAAGAAACAGAGGTTTTTTGTGGCTGTGTGGCTGTGTTTCTACAAAGGCTTAACTGCCTCTGGATACAGCGGCAGGACTTCTTAGGCTGCAACTGCCCCAGGCATAGGCAGAAACAAGCTCGTTTGAGGGCTTGTCTGGAGCCTGTGCCTTCCCCAGGGGAGGGGTGAAGCCCAACTCAGATGGAATCCCTCCCTCAAGGAATTCAGACACCAGGGCTTGGTAATCTGAAGCCATTAAAACCAGCCTACAACCTCTCATCTGTCTCCACCATGCCCCCAGCAGGGAGAGTCAGCCAAAGTTAAAGGTACCACATCATCTTATGCTGGTGGGACCTGAAGGCAGACAAGCGCCACATACTGGGCAGGATAAGAAAAACAGAACCCAGAGACTTCACAGGAAAGTCTGTCAACCTGCTGGGTCTCATCCACAGGGAAAACTGACACAGTTTGACTCTTTCCTCCTGATAGGAGGACAGTTTGGTCTGGGAAAATCTGGCTGGGGTCTATAATACCTACATATACCCTCCTAAGGTTGGGGGGAGGGGGTGGAAAGGCACCATACAAGCAGAGCAAGAAACAAGAAAACAAGAACTGAAAAATTCTCCTCTGTTAAACAAAACCTAAGCTAGAGGTCCAGAAAAAGCTGAACTGAATGTCAAAGAACAGATAGACAACAAATTCATGCAGCAAGAAAACCCTGGGTAAAAGAAGTGAAAACAATCTCCAGAATAAACTAATTAAGGTAATTAAATGCCTAGACGCCAGCAAAAAATAACAAATCACACCAGGAAAATGGAAGATATGGCCCAGTCAAAGGAACAAACCAACAATTCAAATGAGATACAGGAACTGAAACAATTAATTCAGACTATATGAACAGACATGGAAAACCTCATCAAAAACCAAATCAATGAATTGAGGGAGGATATAAAGAAGGCAAGGAATGAACAAAAAGAAGAAATGGAAAGTCTGAAAAAAAAATCACAGAACTTATGGGAATGAAAGGCATAGTAGAAGAGATGAAAAAAAAACAATGGAAATTTACAATGGTAGATTTCGAGAGGCAGAAGATAGGATTAGTGAACTGGAGGATGGAACATCTGAAATTCAACAAGAAACAGAAACTATAGGGAAAAAATGGAAAAATATGAGCAGGGACTCAGGGAATTGAATAACAATATGAAGCGCACGAATATACATGTAGTGGGTGTCCCAGAAGGAGAAGAGAAAGGAAAAGGAGGAGAAAAACTAATGGAGGAAATTATCACTGAAAATTTCCCAACTCTTATGAAAGACTTAAAATTACAGGTCCAAAAAGTGCAGCATACCCCAAAGAGAATAGATCCAAATAGACGTACTTCAAAACACTTACTAATCAGAATGTCAGAGGTAAAAGAGAAAGAGAGAATCTTGAAAGCAGCAAGAGAAAAACAATCCATCACATTCAAGGGAAACCCAATAAGACGATGCGTAGATTTCTCGGCAGAACTATGGAGGCTAGAAGACAGTGGGATGATATATTTAAATTACTAAAAGAGAAAAACTGCCAACCAAGAATTCAATATCCAGAAAAATTGTCCTTCAAAAATGAGGGAGAAATTAAAACATTTTCAGACAAAAAATCACTGAGAGAATTTGTGACTAAGAGACCAGCTCTACAAGAAATACTAAAGGGAGCACTAGAGACAGATACAAAAAGACAAAAGAGAGAGGTGTGAAGAAGAGTGTAGAAAGGAAGACTATGAATAAAGGTAAAAAGAAGGAAAATTAGATATGACATATAAAATCCAAAAGGCAAAATGATAGAAGAAAGTACTACCCATGCAATAATAACACTAAATATTAATGGATTAAACTCCCCAATCAAAAGACATAGACTGGCAGAATGAATTAAAAAATAGGACTCATCTATATGCTATCTACAGGAAACACATCTAAGACCCAAAGATAAACAAAGGTTGAAAGTGAAAGGTTGGGAAAAGATATTTCATGCAAACAACAATCAGAAAAGAGCAGGAGTAGCTATACTAATATCCAACAAATTAGACTTCAAATGTAAAACACTTAAAAGAGACAAAGAAGGATACTATGTACTAATAAAAGGAACAATTCAGCACGAAGACATAACAATTATAAATATTTATACACCAAAACAGAATGCTCCAAAATACATGTGGCAAGCACTGAAAAGAGAACTAGACACATCTACTATAATAGTTGGAGATTTTAATTCACCACTCTCATCAATGGACAGAACATCTAGACAGAGGATCAATAAAGAAAGAGAATTTGAATAATACAATAAATGAGCTAGACTTAACAGACATTTATAGAACATTACACCCCACAACAGCAGGATACACCTTTTTCTCAAGTGCTCATGGATCATTCTCAAAGATAGACCATATGCTGGGTCACAAAGCAAGTCTCAATAAATTTTAAAAGATTGAAATTATACAAAACACTTTCCCAGATCATAAAGGAATGAAGTTGGAAATCAAAATAGGCAGAGTGCCAGAAAATTCACAAATATGTGGAGGCTCAACAACACACTCTTAAACAACCAGTGGGTCAAGGAAGAAATCACAAGAGAAATCAGTAAATATCTCGAAGCAAATGAAAATGAAGACACAACATATCAAAACTTATGGGATCCAGCAAAGGCAATGATAAGAGGGAAATTTATTGCCCTAAATGCCTATATCAAAAAAGAAGAAAGGGCAAAAATCGAGGAATTAACTGTCCACTTGGAAGAACTAGAGAAAGAACAGCAAACTAACCTCAAAGCAAGCAAATGGAAAGAAATAACAAAGATTAGAGCAGAAATAAATTAAATTGGGAATATGAAAAAAATTGAGAAAATCAATAAAACCAGAAGCTGGTTCTATGAGAAAATCAGTAAGATTGATGGACCCTTAGCAAGATTGACAAAAAGAAGCAAGTGGATGCAAATAAATAAGATCAGAAATGGAAGAGGAGCCATAACCACTGACCACACAGAAATAAAGGAAGTAATGACAGGATACTATGAACAACTTTATGCTAATAAATACAACAATGTAGATGAAATGGACAACTTCCTAGAAAGGCATGAACAACCAACTTTGACTCGAGAAGAAATAGACGACCTCAACAAACCAATCACAGGTAAAGAAATTGAATCAGTCATTAAGAAGCTCCCCAATCCCCAGCCAACACAATAAGCAATCTCACCACCCTCCCCCTGTCTACGTGGGACATGACTCCCAGGGGTGTGGACCTTCCTGGCAACGTGGGACAGAAATCCTAGAATGACCTGAGACTCAGCATCAAGGGATTGAGAAAACCCCTAGAATGAGCTGAGACTCAGCATCAAGGGATTGAGAAAACCTTCTGGACCAAAAGGGGGAAGAGTGAAATGAGACAAAGTGTCAATGGCTGAGCGATTCCAAACAGAGTTGAGAGGTTATCCTGGGGGCTATTCTTACACATTAAGTAGATATCACCTTGTTATTCAAGATTTAATGGAGAGGCTGGAGGGAACTGCCTGAAAATGTAGAGCTGTGTTCCAGTAGCCATGTTTCTTGATGATGATTGAATAATGATACAGCTGTCACAATGTGACTGTGTGATTGTGAAAACCTTATGTCTGATGCTCCTTTTTTCTACCTTGTCAACAGACGAGTAGGACATATGGAATAAAAATAAATAATGGGGGAACAAATGTTAAAATAAATTTAGTTTGAAATGCTAGTGATAAATGAAAGCGAGGAGTAAGGGGTATGGTATGTGTAATCTTTTTTTCCTGTTTTCGTTTTATTTCTTTTTCTGTTGTCTTTTTATTTCTTTTTTCTGAATTGATGCAAATGTTCTAAGAAATGATGAATATGCAACTATGTGATGATATTGTGAATTACTGATTACATATGTAGAACGGAATGGAATGATCACATGTTCATGTTTTAGTTCATTTTTGCTAAATTTTTTTAATTAATAAATAAATTTAAAAAGATATGCATGATTCACAACTGCATGATGGTGTCCTTTTACAATATATAGATAATATTTTGATAGCCAACGAAACTGGAAGAATCAGATGCAAATACCATTAAAACTCAAAATGTTCTTAATGCTAGAGATTAAAAAAGTGTCTCAGAAAAGCGCTCAAATTACTAAGCCCTGTGTAAAGTATTTAAGATATTTGCTCTCCCAGGGTCAGAGGGCCCTCCTGCCTGACAGATGCCAAGCCTTGATAAGTATCTTAGCCCTGAAGACAAAAAGACAACAAGAGGGATCTCTAGAAATGGCTAGTTTCTGCTACATTTTGAGCCTCAATTTTAGACTTATTGCCAAATCTTTGTATGCCACTATGCAAGGTTCACACTGAGAAACCCTAGAAAGGACTGCAAAATGTAATCAGGTCTTTCATCAAACTAAAGAAAAGCTGAGCCCTGCTCCAGCCTTGGGACTACATGATGTACGCAAGCCTTTTAATTTGTTTGTAATGAAAAGCAGGGAATAGGGCTTGGTGTTCTCACCAAAACTTTGGTGGGGGGGGGGGTGGGCATCAACGATCTGTAGCATATTTTACAAGGAAACTGGACTTAGTGACACACTGGCCAATTTGCCTTCAGGCTGTGCCTGCCACTTGTGGTATTTTACAAGGAATAATAACAACAACAAAATTTACCTTGGGTCAGGAGGTTACGTACACAGTCCATACAGTGTGCTCTCTCTGCTTGAGCAGAAAAGGGATTCTGGTTAACTGTCAGCAGGTTAAAAAAAAAATCAAGCCCTATTATTAGATAACTCTAACATGTGCCCCTTGAGCCCTAAGGCTTTAAATCCAGCTGTACTGTTGCCTGAATTCAATGGACTTGCTTTGCATGATTGTGTTCAGGTGACTGAGGAAATGTTCTCTATTTGACCAGATTTGGAGGACACCCCTCTAAAGGAACCTGACCTGGAAATGTTCTCAAATGAGAGCAGTTCTATGAACCACAGATATCAACAATCGGGATATGCTGTAGTAACGCAGACAGAGGTGCTAGAAACCAGACCCCTGCTGCCAGGTACATCAGCCCAGAAAACTGAATTCATTGCCCTGATCAGAGACTTGATCATTGAACAAGTGTGAGAAAATAAATACTTATAGACTCTCACTATGCTTTTTCTGTAGTGCATGCTCATGGCACAATCTGGAAGGAAAGGCTTTTAACCACAAGTAATAAGGAAATGAAGCACCCAGAAATCATATTAGATTTATTAGAAGCATTGTTTGGAGCATCAGAAGTCAAACAGCTATTTAACAAAAGGAAATCAGAAGACTAGCAAATAGACTTCACTGTGATGATCTGAGCAACTAGGAACTTTCGCTACCTTTTAGTGTTAATTAACACATTTTCAGAGTGGGTAGAAGCCTTCTCCACCTGCACTGAAAGAGCAACTGAGGTCACAAAAGTATTGTTAAAAGAAATACCTAGCTGGAGTCCCGGGTTCAATTCCCGGTGCCTGCCCATGCAAAAAAGAAAAAAAAATCTAGATTCGGTGTGCCATTCACTATTCAGAGCAATAATGGCAGTGCCTTTGTTTCAAAAAAACTCAAGAAGTTTCACAGACAATGGGGCTAAATTGGAAATTACACACTACCTGGAGTCCTCAGTCAATTGGAAAAACTAAGAAAATGAATAAAACTTAAAAAAAAAAAAAACTATTGCTAAAATATGCCAAGAAATTAACCTCACCTGGGGACAAGGTATTGCCTATTGCCCTCCTCAGAATCCAGGTTTTCTCTAGAGGTGGACTAGGTTTGAGTCCCTTTGAAATGATCTATAGGAAGTCCTTTCTCAAGAATGCAACTGAGACTACTACGTCTATGCAGAACTTGTATAAGTTGGAGAGATGCAGTCATTTTTCCTTGGAGAGTACTATAAAAATAATGTACAAGTTTGCTGTCAATCAATCTTTTTTCCCTACAAATATAGTTTTAACACCTCTACAAGTGGAGACAGAGAGTATTGTTGAAAACATGAAAAAATAAACATTTTAAAGATCAGCTTACTCCTAAATGGGAGGGACTTTATACTGTGTGGCTAATCACTCACTCCTCTTTAAAGCTGGAGGGTATTAAGCTTTGGATTCATCGGCCCCCAGTGAAGCCAGCCCCAGAGGAGAGAGAAATGAAAGAAGATGCCTCCTACTCGTGAACTCCCTCTGCTGATTCAAAATTGCTCTTCCATAAATTTTCTGAAATTGTATGGTTAAAATTAAGTTGTATACATTTTGCCTTTTTCTATCTTATTTTGCACAAGGTAGTATCTTCCTAAAATAGACTGCAACCAGGCAGGCCACGGTGGCTCAGCAGGCAAGAACACTTGCCTGCCATGCTAGAGGACCTGGGTCCAATTCCCAGTGCCTGCCCATGTTAAAAGAAAAAAAATAGACTGCAACCACAGCAGCTATCCAACAGAAGAATAATTGCTGAATTTGTACCTATTTGCCTCCAGCTGGAGCCAGGTGGCTCTGTGAGTCTAATTTCTGGCTGTATTTGCCTTATAGTTGGTTAGGGAGATGCACTATTGGATACCCCTTTTACCTGGGCAAATACTTAAAAGTATACCTAAAACAAAGTAATGTAAAAGTCTTAGAGGTTTTTAAATTTACACTTAAATTTAAAACTTAGAGGTTTATATTTACATAAGCCTTATGGTGGTGGAAATGTCCTTTGGCTATCTTCCTCCCAGGAGGGGGTGCATTAAATACCCTAGCTAAAATCACAGCTCAATTGTGCAAAACACCAAGCAAGAGCTTAGACTGGTAAATGAAGAAGTCACTCAAATAAGAAAAGTTGTCCTTCAAAATATAATGGCTTTAGGTCTACTAACTGCCACTCAAGGAAGAACCTGTACTCTCATTAGCATTGTGTTAACATATATACCAGATAATGTATCTCTTCGATATTAAACCATATGCAAGATAATATTACGTTAAAGATTATGGTTTAACTGGACTCATTTTCTGAGTGGTTAATGAAGTTACCTAGGAAAGAGAGGATAGCTCTTATTAGCATGGCTTTTGCTTGCCATATGTTTGTCTTGCTGTTGCCTATATTGTATCTGTAAATTTATGTAAGCGTCTTCCAGATTAATATAAGAACCTCTTTGTCCTTGCTCAGCAAAAAAGCAGTTATAGACGTTTAGACCTTCACTCACTTTCTCTTTGTAAGAAATGCTCACAAAATGCCATTTCTTAAGAATAGGAAAATGTCACATAAAAGAGGAAGGATTTGACAGCTGGATAGAAAAAAAAACACTCAATATAATCCTTTAGTTAAAATGCTTAGTATAGTCTTCAGTAGTTAGATTAAAAAATTATGCTCCTTTCACTCAAGCTGCCTTGAAGTTATTTTAAGAATAAAAAGCCCTTGCTGAAATAGTTTGCTGTTGGTATAATATCAAAAAAGCTTATTCCCTGTTCCCAGAAACCCTCCCTTGTTCTGCCTGCAGGAATGAAACAGCATATGAACTAATATCAACACCTTCCTCCCTTTGGAAGAACAAGATCAACAATAAGAGGTATCTACAAGATAACATGGTGACCCAATGATATTTCTTCTTCTATTTTTTTCCCTTTGGCTTTCTTCTGGATCCTAGCCATTTCTTTGTCTGTTTGGGGCTACAAAAGCCCAAATTACCCTTCCCACTCTGAACTGGACTTGCAAAGTTTTCCTTCCCGCTCCTTGATGATGCATCTTCAATAAACTCACCTTCTCACCAAGATTAAGAGATTAGTTTCTCTGTTTGATGTGGGATTATGGAGACCTGACTATTTAGGACTGTGTTTTCTGATAATAACAGAGTCCTACAGATGTGATAGTAAGGTGTTAGGAAGGGGAAGCATTCAGTAATCTCTTCACTGTATCTGCTTTCTAAGGGGACCCGAGTTCCTGGGCTGTGACCTTCAGAAGCATTTCTTACCTCTTTTTTTCCCCTTCCTTATGTGAGACAAGTAGGCTAGAGGGAACTGGAGTTGTCTAATTTCCCTTTTCTGACAGGGCTCTCACATAGTAGTTTTCCCTTAGAGGTGAGTCCTTTGTTATAGAGAAACTAGACATAATTCAAATAGGTACTTTTCTTCTGGGCATGTTTCAAAATGGTTCTTTTCCCCTACCCCTGCAAGAAATAAGAGGGATGCTTTTCTCCAATCGTTATCATGAGAACCTAGTGGTAAAATGAATGAAAGTGTGTGGGGCTCTTTAACAATGGGACCCCAGGAATTTTAACTCTCAAGCTAGTCCACACTTGGCTTCTTACAACTCATCAAAGTTACTACTGAAGTGCTCCTACCAGTTACCACCTCCAGTGGTTTCTGGTCCTGGTGATCTCAGCTGTGATTCTCTGTATTCCTGCTTCTCCTGCTTTTAATGTGTCAGTTTGTGCTGTGCCCTCAATTCTCTGATGGGTCAAAGCAAAGTCATTGGTTTTCAGTTTGTTCAGCTTTCTGCTTGTTGTGAGGATAGGACTGATGCCTCTCAGCTCTTTACAAATTGAAATTGAAATCAGAAATCACCCATACTTGGTGTGACTGCAAGTATTAAACTTACTATGTATTGGCTCTGTGATTCTGTAAAGGCCCAGAGAACAGGACTGCAGCTTACCTTTGTATTTATAGCAAATGGTATAAATCAAAGGCTGCTGAATTCAAAGGCCAAAGGAACAAAACATCATTCACTAATTAAAAACAAAGTACCATTTGGCTCATTTCTCCATTTATTAGAATAACCCACATTTGCAGAGGCACAAAGCACTTAAGTTTTACATGACTACAAAGTTATCACAAATCCCAAATTTTTAGCCACAGATATTTCACTTACTCCATTTAAAGAAAAAGCTTCCAAAACATTGAGTTATCTTGATGCACAGAGACCCCGAATACATGGGAACTACATACTCTTAAATGCTTGTATTTCCTGCTCTAATAATGTCTTCTTTCAATGGAATCCAGCATAAAAGGGATTGAAAGGTGTAAGATCATGATGCAAATGCTTTGGAGACAGTGAAATTAATCTGTACAACATGTAAAAAGATGTAGTGTGCACAGGAGTTTTGTGAGGATTCACTGAGCCATCTGAGCTTCCATGGCTTGTGCTGTCCATTCTGGTGCTGTCTGACTGATTTTTTCCAAAAGGTTATTCACTTGGAAACAAAGCGATTGGATCTGTTTATCCCATGTTGGCAGGGCTTCTCGTGCTAAAGATAAAAGGAATAACATACAAAATTGGAATTACTCCTTTATATTCATAGCATATGTGAGTTAAAAGATAAATACATAGCATTGATTTTTAAGTTTACTCCAAAAATGTTGGGTGATAAAATTTAGCTAATTAAGCAATATTTAAGAAAAGTACCCAGATCACTGGCACAAAGTATAAAACAAAACCACAACAAAACATTCATATACAAACACATATTATTATTTCTGAAAACAAAATAAAAGAAATCAACCAACCAATCTTAACCCACAACAAAAAAAGACCGTCTCACTGTAGTGGCTGTTGTGCTGCCAATGTTTACTGAGTTATAAGATGCTGCCACCTACTGGGGAAAGTAAATCAATCTAAATATTCAAAGTGATCTCCAACTCCTTAGGATATGTATTTTAATATTTAAATCAGGAAAAAAAGAAGTCACCTTTGAATTCATCAGATTTTTCTCTACACCAGCAATATGTAGTATCTAGTTAGAAACAAAAAACTGAAAAACAACAAGGGGCAATGGGGAGGGGGTGGAAATTGCAGTACCAAAACTCACAAAAAAGGCACCAAAGCAATGGATTAAAAAAAAACCACATCTGTAAGAGCTTAATAAAGGACACAAAAGAATTTGCGTAGACAATAATATTTCCACATGGGAAGTTGTAATATAAAATCATCTTTCCCTATTTAGTATATGCATTTAAAGAAATTCCAAAGACAAGCCTTCTTTTTTTCTGCTTTGCTTTTTAAACAGAACAAAACAACTTAAAGTTACTTTGGAAGAACAAATGTTTGAGAATAGACAAGTGGGGGGGGGTAGGGGTGGGATCTACCTTACTAGACAATAAAATTTACTATAAAATTGTTTATTGCCATATTTTAAAGTCCAGAAGTAGATCCAAACACATATATGAACCTAATATATGTTAAAAGTCACAATTTAATCAGAAAGGATGTTTTCTTTAGCAAACTGAAAAGTCATAAAATTGAAAAGAAAAAAAAAGTTAACAAAGGAACTTCTGAGGAAATACTAAAGGCCAAGACATGGAAAGTATTAAACCTTACTTGTATCAAATGCACATTAAAAAACAATGTTTAGGTGTCTGCCCGTGAAAAAAAAATGTTTAAGAAAAAGTGCTTGGCATGAGTGAGAATTCAAAATATAGAGAGTATATCATGATTGGGGGGGAGGAAAATATAATATTTTTCTTCATCAACTGCAAAAGATAAAAAAAGAAGTAATATCCAGCTGTTGAAGAAGCATTTTCTGATACTGGTAGAAGTATAAATGTTTATGCCTCTCTGGAAATCAAACTGGTAATCTCTACTAAGAATCAAAATACATACATACTTTCATGCAACAAAATCTATCATTTTGATACTGAGTTCTACAGAAAAAAGGGTAACAGTATATAAAGAGAGGCATAAGGAAATCATCTGAATGTCTATCAATAGGTGAACAGTTAAACTCCATGGAATATTATGTAACTATTACACAAATAAATAAGATTTATATTTACTATTTGAAAATGTCCATATTACATTAAATTTAAAAAGTAATTTTCAGAATTCTATGTACTTTAAAAAGAAAGCCCCACTTTTTCAAAACTCTATGTCTTGACATATATGCCTGAACATGGAGAAAGACACACACCAACTGCCAGACTAATATTTGTTATATTAGATGGTTAGGATGAGAGGAATGGAAATGGGAGAGGAAAGACATTATGAACTTTTCCTTGATTACCTCTGTAATGCTTTACTTGTTATTATGAGTATATTTATCATTGTAATTTTTTAAAGCTAAGAAAATAAGAAATAAAAATATTTCATAGTCTATCAAATTGATATACATTAAGTTAAACTTTCCTTTGGAGATAACTTTGCCAAACTACTCATTATATATTGTGTTGATTCACTCGTTACTTATTTATTGTTCACTTACAATGTGCCGGGCACTGGAATACATATTGGACATACAGTGGAGAATAACAGACTTAGAACACACCATCAGGAGGCTTAGCTTAATGGCAGAAACAAATTTTTAGACAAAGAATTACACAACTGAAAATAACCATAATTCTAGGAAGCAATTCAGGGTGACTACAGAACAAATAATTTAATCAGGAGTCATGAAAATCATTGCTGATTAAGCATTGCTCACTTGAGACCAGTGGGCAAATAGAAGACACCTGGGGAGCGGTTGATAGTTCAGAATTTTGATGTGGGAAGGAATTTACAATGTTCGAGAAAAAAAGAAGACACATGGCTGGAGTGGGAAGAGAAAGTTACAAAGGATCATGCAGGGCCTTTTGGAGACTATCATAAAGATTCTGAACTTTGTTCTACAACAATGGGAAAGCAAGAGAGTAACATGATTTAATCATTTGAATTTTAATTTATTTATGTTTGCGGTTTTAAAAGACTGCAATTACTCTGACTGTACTAGGGAAACTGGACTAGAAAAGGGCAATTGCAGATGTGAGAAAAAAGTTAAGAGTATTTCTAAAGCCCTTAGAAGAGATTATCAGTTTACAATAGGCTGGTGACAATAAGAAATTAAGAAAAGTAGGTAAACTCCAGATATACCTAGAAGGTAAAATTGACAGAATTCTGTGAGGAGGAGGAGGGGGTCAATGATAAGAGATGCTGGAAAAAGTAAACAATACCATTTTGGGATGATTGGATGGTTATGGAGTGAAGTCAGGAAAGGAAATAATGAATTCAGTTTTGGATATGTTCATTCTGAGATGCCCATAAAGCAATCACAATCAAGGAAAGATATATAGTAATCAGTTAGAACTATGGGTCGGGACACAGAAGACAAATGTACACTAGAAAGGTAAATCTGAGATGGTAACTGAAACAATGAGAGTAAATCAGATTACCCTGGAAAACTCAGTACAGTGAGAAGAAAAGGACCATAGAATTAAGACCCAAGTAACTCCAATATTTAAGTTTAAAGGCATAGCAAAAAAGGAGAAACTTAAAAAGACAACTGGGAGTAATAAATAGCTGGAGAAGAAGGAAGGCAGAAGAGAAAACTGGATAATAAGACAGGGATCACACCACAGAACCGTAAAGTAAAGCTCCCCAACTTTGGAAGCTGGTGCCCCTCTGCCACTGGCAGGCTGTTGGAGACACTTCCCCATGAGAAAAAGAAGGGTCATTACTAGGAGCAAGGAAAGGTAGCTCAACCAAGCTTCAACTACAGTTTTAACTTACAAATTTAGACTGCTGAATACAAGCTCTGAGCACAAATAAACAAAGAGAAATCAGGAAAGTAATCCTAACATCTCTCCCAGCAGAGAGAAGGGACTGACAAAGAAAAACACAGGCTTTGGGAGTAGACTAACCTCACAATATTGGAAAAGGACTATGTCTCTGAAAAAAGGGGCACATAGCCCTGGTTATCGACTCTGGCTCTTGATGGCGAACCTTGGGGGGCTGGGGACTGGCTCTGAAAAGGGATTTTGTTTTATTATTTATTTTCTCTCTCTCTTCTAAAGTACTTTAGGAAAATAAAGGATTTTAGAGTAGATGGTGGCATAGTGAGGTGTGAAACTTGGTTCATCCGTCAGGACAGCTAGTAAATAGCCAGGAACTGTATGAACAATTCTTTGGGGGATATCAGTGATCAGACACACATCATACACCAGTCTGGAAGGGGTGGAACAGCTGAACTTCCACAGAAATATAAGTCTCCCAAGTCACGGAGGCCAGGCACCCTTCCCCAGAAAATGGCAGGCTGGTTTCCTGAGGTAAAAAGAAATAGACATGACTAGGAACAAGGAAGGTAGCTTAACTAAGCTACAATTGAAGAATTAATTAACAAATTCAGACTGCTGACAACAGGCCCTGAGCACAGATAAACCTGAAAACTGGGAGTTTTTGCCCTGACAGAGAACAGGAGAGGTTAACAGAAAAAAAAAAAAAAAGAGGC
>PVIY010055416.1:0-13751 GCA_004026745.1 Myrmecophaga tridactyla | reverse complement strand
CCCCTCCTTGCACTGCTGCCCCCACACCCTACTCCTTGTGCCACACCATGTGCCATCGTGCCCCTGCTCCGCACACCCCACCCCTCATCCCCATGCCTGGGGGCCTGGGGGGAGTCTGGGGGCCATCAGCCCCAAGAGACCCACAAGCAATATCTCTGCTGAGGTGCATACTGCCCATCTCCTAGGCCTGGGATTGGCATTTGTCAGTATGCACTGAGACCAGTAGACCTGGCTGGAACTGCACTGGGTCTCCATCCAACTCACCCAGTTGCAGCAGTCAGACAGAGGCAGGCCTGAGGGGAAGAGGAGGCCCAAGAGTGCCATCTGCTGGAAAGAAACAGTAGGTACAGATAGTCTGCAAACTGACTAGCTTCAAACAGATCCTCTAGTAGAACTACATCTCCTGCATGAGGTCTTGGCCTTGGTTTGGTAGGAATTTGCTGACAAACCAAGTGCAAAAGAGGACCTTAAACATAAATCCAAGCAAATACAAAACTTAGACGAATGAAGAAAATCAACTTCCAAAGTAACCCTATCAAGATAAGCAAATGCCTTGAAAGCAACAGAAAATCAAAAAGCATATGAAGGTGAAGGAAGATAGAGCCCAGCTAAATGATGAAATTAAAACACCAGAAAGGAAACAAGCTTTGGAACAACTAACAAAAGATGTTCAGGCAATTCTCCTAAACAAATTCATGGATTGGCAAATGGCATAAAGGTCAAAAAAACACTAGAAAATCATAAAGAAGAATTCAAAAGAACAAGTAGAAACAGAGTAATTTTAAAATACAGATGAAAGATACTGTAGATCAAATCAAAAACATACTAGAGGGTCACAACTGCAGATTTAAAGAGGCAGAAGAGAGAATAAACAAGCCTGAGGACAGGGCAATTGAATTTGAAGGCACAAAAGAACAAATGGCAAGAGAGAAATGGAAAAATCTGAACTGGATCTCAGAAATGATGGAAAACATGAAGCACACAAATATAGGAATCATCAGTGTCCCAGAAAGAGAAGAAAAGAGTAAAGGGATAGGAAGATTCATTGAGGAAATAATGGGGGGAAACTTCCCAATCCTTATAAAATACATAAATATGCAAATCAAAGAATCTGAACGAATTCCAAATAGAATAACTACAAATATGCCTACTCCAGGACACATACTAATCAGTCTGTCAAATATTGAAGAGAAGCAGAAAATCTTGAAAGGGACAATAGAAAAACAACTCACCACATACAAGGAAACCACATAAGACTGAGTTTGGACTACATGACAAGCACCATGAAGGCAAGAAGTAAGAGGTATGAGATATTTAAGTTTCTGAAAGAGAAAGACTTTAAAAAGAATTCTGAATCTAGCCAAACTGTCCTGCAAAAGTGAGGGAGAGATTTAAATTTTCACAGACAGACAAGTCTGAGAGAATCTGTCAATTAGACTGGCCCTACAATAAATACTAAGGGGAGTTCTGCTGGTACAATTTAAGAGAACAAGTAATGGTAACTTAAATGATAAAAAAGAGAAAGAGGGAAAAGAATATATAGATCTGACAAATAAAAACCAAAGGATAAGATGGTGGATTCAAGAAAAGACTTTACAGTAATAACTTTGAATGTTAATGGACTAAACTTACCAATTAAAAGATACAGATTGGCAGAATGGATTAAGAAATATGATCCAGCTATTGATGCTTGTAAGAGACTCCTCTTAGACACAAGGATACAAATAAATTGAAAGCAAAAGGATGGAAAAAGATGTTCCAGGCAAGCTGTAATGAAAAGAAAGCAGGGTAGCCATATTAATATCAGACAAAATAGACTTTAATGTAAAGACACCATAAGAGACAAATAAGGACACTACATAGTAATAAAAGGGACAATTCACCAAGAAGAAATAACAATCATAAATGTTTATGCTCCCAATCAAGAAGCTCCAAAGTACATGAGGCAAACACTGACAAAACTAAAGGAAGCAACAAATGTTTCAATACAGTGGAACACTTCAATACATCACTCTCCACAATAGACAGAACAACAAGACATAGGATCAACAATGAAATAGAGAACTTAAACAGTTTTATAAATGAATAAGACCTAACAGACATATACAGATCATTTCACTCCAAAACATCAGGATATACACTCTTCTCTGATGCTCATGGAATGTTCTCCAGAATAGATCATGTGCTGGGACAAAAAAAACAGATATTTATAAATTTTTAAAAATGGGAATTATTCAATGAATTTTCTCTGATCACAATGGAATGAAGCTGGGAATCAAAAACCACCAAAGAACCAAAACTTTCACAAATACATGGAGATTAAAGAATGCACTTTTAAACAACCACTGGGTCAAAGAAGAAATTGCTAGAGAGATCAGTAAATAACTGGAGAAGAATGAAAAAGGGAATACAACATATCAGAACTTACGGGATGTGATCAAGGCTGCACTGAAGAGGAAAACTTATTACCCTAAATAACTATTTTTAAAAAGAAGCAAAAATCAAAGACCTAACTGCTCACTTGGAGGAACTAGAGAAAGAACAGAAAACCAAGCCCAAAGCAAATAGAAGAAGAGAAATAACAACAATTAAAGCAAAATTAAATGATTGGAGAACAACAACAAAAAAATAAAAAGACTCAATAAAACCAAAAGTTAGTTCTTTGAGAAAATCAATAAAACTGATGGTCCCCTAGCTAGGCTGACAAAGAAAAAAAACAGAGAGGATACAAATAAACAAAAATCCGAAATGAGGGGGGCGTTATTAACACAGACCCTGAAGAAATAAAAAAAAACATAAGAGGATACTATGAACAACTATATACCAGCAAACTAGACAACCTTCATGAAATGAACAAATTCCTAGAAACACATGAATGAGCCATACTGACTCAAGAAGAAATAGAAGAACTCAACAAACCAATAACGAGTAAAGAGATTCAATCAGCCATCAAAAATCTTCCTTCAAATGGCTTCAAGGGGAATTTTACCAAATACTCCAAAAAAGAACTAACACCAAACTCTTCCAAAAAACTAAGGAAAAAAAGAACATTTTACCTAACTCATTTTATGAAGCTAGCATCACTCTAATACTAAAATCGAGTAAAGATGCTATAAGAAAGGAAAACTACAGGCCAATCTCCCTAATGAATATACATGCAAAAATTCTCAACAAAATACTAGCAAATAGAATCCAATGACAAATTAAAAGAATTATACATCACAAACAAGTGAGGTTTATACCAGGAATGCAAGAGTGGTTCACACAAGAAAAATCAATCAATGCGATACAGCACATTAACAAATCAAAAGGGAAAAATCACATGATCATATTGATGATGCCGAAAAAGCATCCTTTTCTGATAGAAACACTTCATAAGGTAGGAATCAAAGGAAACTTTCTCAAAATGTAAAAGGCCATATATGACAAATCCATAGCCAGCATTGTAGTCAATGGTGACAGACTGAAAGCCTTCCCCCTAAGTTCAGGAATGAGACAAGGATGTCCTCTGTCACCACTACTACTAGTGTTGAATACAGGGGACCTAGAGATACATACACAGAAGCTACAAGTGGGTGAAGAGTTGGCTGATGAGGTTGAACTTAAATGTCAGGAAATGGATAGAAGCAAAAGCAATTTATTAGTAGATCTATAGGTAATATTGTCATATTGAAGGTGAACATGATTGAAGGGGGGTTATGGAGCCATATATCCCACTGATTAACACTACAAATATAAATAAGTTCTTGCACGATCTACAACAAAGATATGAATCTTGTATAAAGAGTAAATAATAGAGGAGAATAGGGAGAAACAACTATTACATGCTATGGTTTATGTTTAACAGGAAGACATCAACAGTACCACAGCAATTCCAGGGGTAAATAATTGGGGGAGGAGGACAAGAATTAAGGAGAGGTCTGGATTTTCTATTTGGTGAGAGTCTATTTTTCTCTGGGGATAAACGAAAGTTGTCTAAAATTGAGAGTGTTGATGATTGTACAACTTTGGACATTATATATGGTACCTAATGGATGGAGGTGGCTGAAGGACACACTGACTGAGAGATGGAATGTCAAACTGTGGTGTATATATATGATTGAATATTGTGCAGCTACAGAAAGGAACGAAGTCGTGAGGCAGGCAAAGAGGTGAATGAACCTGGGGGATATCATGTGATGCAAAATAATCCAGAAACAAAAGAACAAATATAGTATGGTCTCTTTTAGAAAATACATATGAGACAACTATGAGCCTAGATTGTAAACTCTTATAGCAGTCACATTTAGTCCAGAGCTTTAACGGTTATTTCTAGATTTTTGAAATACTGTGCCATATATGTATAACCCAGTATTTTCCTGGAACTTTGGGTACCTGTGTGACACTTAAGACTGTGCTATATATGTATAACCTGGAATTTCCTTGGAACTTTGGGTACTTACTTGTGTGAGACCCAAGATTCAGAATAGGAGTTCTGCACATCTGAAAGTCAGCATTGCCTCATACAACTGTCAAAGAAATTGAAAAAGAGATAAGCTTCAGTAAGAGATAAGAACAAAGCCAATGTGATGAAATTAAGATAAATTAAAATACATGGATAAGAATGACACTGTCAGTATTTTAGAACTTCATCTACTCTAAGAAATCAAAGGAGGAGAGGTTTATTTTGTCCAAAACCTAAATTTTCTGTACTCTAACTCAATCTGTCAGAATAGATCATTTAAACCCAAACAGATGAAGCCCAGAATGGGAATGAAGGTTTGTAATTCTGTATAGCTTAATGAAGGCCCAGATCCATCCCAGAGTATGCTGAGCAGATAATTCAAAAGTATTGGCAAAATCCCTTGAAGGATGGGAGGAAAAAAAATGGAACTAGCATTTCAATCTACTAAATTTATTTTAACATTTGTTCCCCCATATTTATTTTTAATCCGTATGTTTCACTTGTCCGCACTTCACCCACATTCCACCAGCCCAAGATGCTGCATCTCAGAAGACAACCCAAATATCCCCAGAAGAGTGCCCCTAGGAGAAACAAGTTTGACCACTAAGTTACCCTGACCACTGAATCAGCCATGAAAATGACTGAAGATGACACACTTATGTTCACTGTGGATGTCAAGGCCAATAAGCATCAGATCAAACAGGCTGTGAAGAAGCTTTATGACTTGGATGTGGCCAAGGTCAAGACTCTGGTCATGCCTGACAGAGAGAAGACATATGTTGGACTGGCTCCTGATTATGATGCTTTGGATGTTGCCAACTCAACTGGGATCATCTAAACTGAATCCACCTGGCAAATTCTAAATACAAGTTTTCTGACCATAAAAAAAAACCTTGTGAATGTAATTAACAGCTCTGAATTATATATTTCAATGCAGTTAAAAAGGGAAATTTTAGGTTGCATATATGTTACTGTAAAAAAAATTAAAGAAAAGAAACAAGACCATACAACACACAGTGAACCCTCATATAAACCATGGACTATAGTAAATAGAACAATTATAAAAATGTTCTTTCATCAGTGGTAACAAATGTACCACACTAATACAAGGTGTTAATAATAGGGTCGTATATGGAAAAGTTAAAATGGGCATGCCCAAATACCCCTAAAGATTGGGAGAAACATCAAAGGAGAAGGTAGAGGTATAACAGAGAAAATAGGGTTTATTTAACACATGAGTATGACTGCTGAATCATTATATTGGTATTTCTCTTAGCCTCCAGTGTCTTGAAGCAACTAGAAGGAAAAGCGTAGAATTGTGGAATTGTAATCCATACTAAATTCTGAAGTCTGTTCGATAACTAATTATTGTGGTGTGCTTTGAAATTTATTGCATTTTTGCATATATGTTATTTTTCACACAAAAATAAATATATAAAACTCAAGCATAGCTAAATCCTCACATTTCGGGCCTTGCACTAAAACAGCAACCCAAGCTGTTTTGGAGCCAGAATCAAACAATGGGTTTTTCCTCCCATATCTTTAGTAAGTAGTATGCCTTCTTCTTTTTATAATTTTATGGAATATTACCAAGTTGAGCATCCAGCTACAAGGTATCTAGGGACTTAATGACTCTCTTGTCCTAAAATATCTACTTGCCTGGTTCCAAAAACTTGTACATCCAAATGAGATAATCATCATCATTAGTATGAGTTGGTACTTTTCAAGTGGCAATATCTTATATATTATCAGCTATTAATAATTTAGAATCAGCTAATTGAGAAGCATAGCTAGGAATATCCTAATGAAGCAAATATATACTCAGCAAATCTTTAAAGTAGTTGACAAAAACGACTATTTAGAATTAAGACACTGTCCACCAACTGATAGTACCATGGGAGTAGAAAATTTTATCTACTATTATTTATGCATTGTCTCATCAAGTAATTCAATATATATTGATCATATGCCAGGCACAATTCTAAGTGCTGGGGATATGGCAATAAACAAACAAAAAAGTCCAAGTTACAAATGTATAATACGGCAAGGAGTTATAAGTGCTACAAAGAAAAATAAATCTGGGTAAGATTAAAAAAAAAAAAGACAGAAAGGTCCTATTTTATAGGGAGGAAGGTGCAGCCTCAGAATTCTCTGGAGGTTTTGTTAATACACATATTGCTGGGCTTCACCTTCAGAGTTTCTGATTCAGCCGGTCTAGAGAGGGACCCAAGAATTTACATTTCAAACAAGTTCCTAGACAATGCTGATGCTCCTGGTCTGGGGATCACACTTGAGTACATCAATATAAAGCAATCAGCAGGTTCCTGGACAAGGCATTTAAGAAATGCCCTAAATGAAGTTAGAGGAAGAGTTATGGAAGAATAGTATCCCAGATGGTGCAAACAACATGTACAAAGATCCTGAGGCAGCAGCATGATGGGCATCTTCATGGAAGAGCAAAAGCCCTATGGTGGGCACAGTTCTATCTTAAACATACAGAGAAGTATGGTGAATATGAAGAACAACAATGAGGATTTGTTACCTGGTGCAGGCAGCATGGTGATGAAGAGAAAAAGGATACTAAAAAGCGTACAATGGTTGTGTTGTATGCCCCAAAAAAGCCATGTCCTTTAATCCTGATTCAATATTGTAGGGTGGAAAACTTTGATTAGATTGTTTCCATGAAGATTAACCCAATCAATGTGGGTGTGGCCTTTTGATTAGATTATTCCATGGAGATGAGACATGCCCAGTTGTGGGTGTGGCCTTTTGATCATATGGAGATGTGACTTGGCCCACTCAAGTTGGGCCTTGAATAATTTACTGAGGTCCTTTAAAAGGGAAAACATTTTAGAGAAAGCTCAGATGCTTGGAGAACAGTTGCTTTAGAGCTGACAGAGATGCAGACATTTGGAGATGCTCAGAGTGCCAAGAGAAAGAGCAGACACCTAGACACAGACATTAGGAGATACAGAACCCAGCAGATGTTGCAGTGTGACTTCCCATGAGATACTAAGCAAGCCAGAACCCAGAGTTGTGTCCTGGAGTAGCTAAGTGGAGGCCCACAGACACTTTCAGAGGAAACCACTGGCATCAGAAGTTGAAGGCAACAGAACCAAGAATAAGGACCAGCAGATGCCAGCCATGTGTCCTCCCATGTGACAGATATTGGCCTTTCTTAAGCCAAGGTATCTTTCTTTGGATGCCTTAGTTTGGACATTTTTATGGTCACAAAACTGTAAACTTGTAACTTAATAAATTCCCTTTTTAACCCCATTCTATTTCTAGTATGTTGCATTCCAGCAGTATTTTATAAATCAAAACAAATGGTTAAGAAAGTTTGATAGTAACCCCAATGACAATACTTGCTTTTCCATTTAGTTAGGTTTAACCCTTTAATTTTTTGTTTGTTTCTATTTTAGAGATTTTATTAAATAAAATTCTATGTCCATTCTTAACACACAAAAGCTCCTTATATGCTGGAAGATAATGATGCTTCCATAATCTGAAACCAAAACAAACAGCATTATTATTGAAACAATAGCATCATCTCCATAACAGTCTGGAACAAGAAAAAAATAAAAATTTTTTTAAAAAAGTCTGGAACAAGAGAAGGATGCATGTCTAATCAGTTCAATCTGACAGTAAAAAGGTATTGGCTTTGTTTAAAAATAAGAGTGACGTTTAAAAAAAAAAAAAAAGCTTAAGTTGAAGAGGAATTTATTGTAAGCATCCAGCAAACCAAAGAATAGGAAAACAGAAGGTCATCACAAGTGAATAAAACTAGGGCCTGAAAAAAATTCCAGATACAAGGCAACTAGCTATTCAATCTCTGTCTCTGTCTCCCTAGGGTAGCAGTACCCCAAAATTTTTTAACTTTTTTTATTGTATAGTGTAACATATATACAAAGAAATGTAAAAGCAATAGTTTTCAAAGCACTCTTCAACAAGTGGTTATAGGATAGAGTCCAGAGATTGTCATCAGCTACCATATGATTCTCTTATATTTTTCATTCTAACTGCTTCAGAATATAGGAGGCTAGAGGGCTTAAATACATTTTTATCATTGCAATCGACTTTTTTTCTTCTGGTTTTTGTGAGAACAATAACATGTATCAAAAAAAAAGCTACAAATTTCAAAGCACAGTACCACAACTAGTTGTAGAACATATTTCAGACTTTAACATGGGTTACAACTTCACAACTTTAGGTTTTTACTTCTAGCTGCTCTGAAATACTGGAGACTAAAAGAGATATAAATTAATGATTCAACATTCATATTCACTTACTAAGTCCTATCTTCTATGTATAATTCCACTATCACCTTTGATCTTTCCATACCTCTCTTTGGAGTTGTTTGGGTTATGGCAATTCTAAATTTTGATATTGTAAAGATCTGTCACTAATATGGGGTAGGGAGATGGAACTATCTGATGTTCTGGAGAGGCTGGGCTAGGTTTCAGGACTTATCTGGACCAGGAATCCGTCTGGAGGCTGTAGGTTTCTGGAAAGTTACTCTAGTGCCTGGAACCCTTGTGGAATCTTATATGTTGCCCTAGGTGTACTTTAGGATTGGCTGGAATGGTCCTGGCAGGGGGTTGGCATGTCTAACTGAAGCATGCATAAAAGCAACCTCCAGAGTAGCCTCTCGACTCTATTTGAACACTCTCTGCCACTGATACTTTATTATTTACTTTTCCCCCTTTTGGTCAGGATGCAATTGTTGATCGCATAGTGCCAGGCCTGGATTCATCACTGGAAGTCATCTCCCATGAGCCAGGGAGACTTGCACCCCTGTATGTCATGTCCCATGTAGGAGGGAGGGCAATGATTTCACTTGCAGAGTTGGGCTTAAAAAGACTGAGGCCACATCTGAGCAACAACAGAGGTCCTCCAGAAGTAACTCTTACGCATAGGTAGTCTAAGCTTCTCCACTACATACATAAGCTTCACAAGTATAAGCCTCATGATCAAGGGCATGGTCTATCGATTTGGGTATCCCTAAAGTTTGACACAGTACCAGGGGATTCCCTGATAGAGAGGTTTAATAGTTCCATATCCTTTCTCTCCTCTCTCAGGGGACTTTACTAATACTTTTTTATTATCAGTTTAATATACTCTAGGATGTTTCCAGGTATTACAATAATCTGTACAGGATTAAAGGACCTCTTATTCTGTGCTTCCTGTGTTTCAATTGTTCAAATGAGCTATACAGATAAGTTTAATTAGACTATGCACAACAAAAATTTTCAGTTGCAGATCAAATAAACCTTTCTTCCATTGGTCTCAAAAAGTATGTGTGGTTCTAAAATACAGACACTGTCTTACTTACCTCTGTATATTGAATTACTTTAAACCCAACCTGTTATATATATATATAACAGCCTCACAAAATCCAGAAATAATAATCACTGCTCCAAACTTAATGTGTCTGCTCTAAAAGCTTACATTCTAGGCTCCTGTTTTCTTATAAGCATTTTCTAATGCTTCTAAATTCTAATTCTAAAATACCATTTTTTTTTTGTTTCTGGCTTTTTTTTCTTACCAAATATCACACATGTTCATTCACATCGTTGCATGCCTCAGGACATTGTTTCTTTTTGTAGCAGCACAACCTTCGTTCATAAGTATACACCATTGTTCACCAATCTACTTCTCTGTGAGTGCATCCTTCAGCTACCTGCATTCATCGGGCATAAAGGTCACAATCCATCAACATTCTCAATTTTAGATAATTTCATTGTTCCCAAGAGACAGAAAACCAATAAACACACCTTCGCCAAATAGGAAATCTAAACCTCTTTACTCTTGTCCCTCACCCCATTATTTACCTCTGCTGTTGCTGTGGTAGTGCTGATGTTTCCTTTTGAACATAATTCATAGCATGCAATAGCGGTTTTCCCCCTGTATCCTGGGCTTAATCGCTCTTTATACAAGAATCATAACTTTGAAGTAATTCTTATGAGAACTCACTCATATTTCTAGTGTAAGTCAGTGGGACATGTAGGTCTATACAACTCTTTCAATCATGCTCATCTTCAATATGGTAATATTACTTCTAGACCCACTAGAGAATCACCTTCACTCCTATCTATTCCCTTACATTGGAGTTCAACCTCATTAGCTAATGGGTCACCCATCTCTAACATCTATGAATCTCTAAGTCCACTATCTTCTGTATTATAAGCCTCTGATTATACCTTTATGCTGGACGTAAAACTGGAATCATACAGTGTGCTGGTTTGAAAGGATGTATGGACCCTAGAAAAGCCATGTTTTAATCAAAATCCCATTTAGGAAAGGCAGAATAATCCCTACTCAATACTGTATGTTTGAAACTGTAATCAGATCATCTCCCTGGAGATGTGATTTAACCAAGAGCGGTTGTTAAGCTGGATTAGGTGATGACATGTCTCCACTTATTTGGGTGGGTCTTGATAAGTTTCTGGACTATATAAGAGGAAACATTTTGGAGATTGAAGGAGAATTCAGAGACTGCAGAGAATGCTGCAGCACCACGAAACAGAATAGTCCACGAGCCAGCGACCTTTGGAGATGAAGAAGGAAAACACCTCCTGGGGAGCTTCATGAGACATGAAGCCAGGAGAGAAAGCTAGCAGATGACACTGTGTTTGCCATGTGCCCTTCCAGCTGAGAGAGGAACCCTGACTGTGTTCGCCATATGCCCTTCCACTTGTGAGAGAAACCCTGAACTTCACTGGCCTACTTGAACCAAGGTATCTTTCCCTGGATGCCTTTGATTGGATATTTCTATTGACTTGTTTTAATTGGGACATTTTCTCGGCCTTAGAACTGTAAACTAGCAACTTATTAAATTCCCCTTTTTAAAAGCCAAGCCATTTCTGGTATATTGCATTCTGGCAGCTAGCAAACTAAAACATACAGTATCTATCCTTTTGTGTCTGGCTAAATTCACTCAGTATTATGTCCTCAAGTCTCATCCATCTTGTCATGTGCTTCAGGACATCATTTTGTTTTACTGCTGCACAATATTCCATCATATGTATACACCACATTTTCTTTATCCATTCATCTGTTGATGGGCATTTGGTTTGTTTCCATCTTTTGGCGATTGTGAATAATGCCAAGAACATCAGTGTACAAATGTCTGTTTGTATTGTTGCTTTCAGCTCTTCTGGGTATATACCAAGTGGTGCTATTGCTGGGCCATAGGGCAACTTGGTATTTAGTTTCCTAAGGAGCCATCAAACATTCTGCCATAGTGGCTGCATCATTACACATTCCCACCAGCAGTATGTAAGTGTCTCAGTTTCTCCACATACTCTCCAACATTTATAGTTTCCTGTTTGTTTAATAGCAGCCATTCTTATAGGTGTGAGGTAGTATCTCATTGTAGTCTTGGTCTGTATTTCCCTTATAGCAAGTGAAAATGAGCATCTCTTCATGTGCTTTTGAGCCATCCATATTTGCTCTTCAGAAAAATGAACGCTCGTATCTTTACCCCATTTTATAATTGGATTGTTTGTTTTTTTGTTGTTGAGTTGTATGGTTTCTTTGTATATACAGAAAATCAAACTTTTGTCTGATGTGATTTCCAAATATTTTCTCCCATTGAGTTGGCTGCCTCTTCACCTTTTTGACAAAGTCTTTTGAGATGCAGAAGCATTTGATTTTGAGGAGTTCCCATTTATCTATTTTTTCTTTTGTTGCTTGTGCTTTGGGTGTAAAGTTTAGGAAGCTACCTCCTATTACTAGGTCCTGAAGATGTTTCCCTACATTTTTTTCTAGAAGCTTTATGGTGCTAGTTCTTATATTTAGGTGCTTGATCCACTTCGAGTTAATTTTTGGGTAGGGTGTAAGATAGGGGGCCCTCTTTCATTCTCTTGGCTATTGATATCCAGTTCTTCCATGCCCAATTATTGAAAAGACTATTTTGCCCCAGTTCAGAGGATTTGGGGGCCTTATCAAAAATCAGTTGACCATAGATTTGGTGGTCTATTTCTGCACTCTTGATTTGATTCCATTGGTCAATGCTTCTATCTTTGTGCCAGTACCATGCTGTTTTGACCACTGTGGCTTTATAACAGGTTTTAAAGTCAGAGAGTGTTAATTCTCCCACTTCGTTCTTTTCTAGGATGCTTTAAGCTATTCGGGGTCTCTTTCCCTTCCAGATGAATTTGGTAGTTAGCTTTTACAAATCTTCAAATTTGGTTGTTGGAATTTTGATTGGTACTGTGTTGAATCTGTAGATCAACTTGGGGAGAACTGATATCTTAACTATAT
Organism: Myrmecophaga tridactyla; assembly: GCA_004026745.1. NCBI lineage: Eukaryota > Metazoa > Chordata > Mammalia > Pilosa > Myrmecophagidae > Myrmecophaga > Myrmecophaga tridactyla. The sequence continues at coordinate 1,042 of PVIY010055416.1, read as the reverse complement.
TTAGCCTTCCTATCCATGAGCAGGGAATATCTTTCCACCTATTTAGATCTCTTTTGATTTCTTTTAGCAATATTATTCAGTCTTCCATGTTCAAGTCCTCTACATCCCTAGTTAAGCTCATCCCTAAGTATTTGATTCTTTTAGTTGCTATTTTGGATGCAATTTTTTCCTTAACTGACTCCTCAGCTGGGTCATTGCTTGTGTATAGAAATGTTACTGATTTTTGCACACTGATTTTATATTCTGCCACCTTGCTGAATTTGTTTATAAGCTCAAGTAACTTTGCTATAGATTTCTCAGGATCTTCCAAATATAGTATCATATCATCTGCAAATAATGAGGTTTAACTTCTTCCTTTCCAATTTGGATACCTCTTATTTCTTTGTCTTGCCTGATTTCTCTAGCTAGAACTTTTAGAGCAATGTTTAATAACAGGGGTGACAGTGGGCATCCTTGTCTTGTATGTGATCTTAAGGGGAAGGCTTTCAGTCTCTCTCCATTGAATATATGCTGACTATCGGTTTTTCATATTTTCCATTTATCATATTGAGGTAATTATCTTTGACTCCTATCTTTTGGAGTGCTTTTATCAGAAAAGAATGCTGAATTTTGTTGAATGCTTTTTTGGCATCAATCAAGATGATCTTGTGATTTTTCTCTTTTTAGTGCTGTATTACATTAATTGATTTTCTTGTATTGAACGATCCTTGCATTCCTGGTATAAACCCCACTTGGTCATGGTGTATGTGTTAGTTAGATTCAGTTGTCAACTTGGCCAGGTGAGCACACCTAGTCTTGTTGTTGTGGACATAAGCCAATGGTACATGAACCTCATTTGTTGCTAATTACATCTGCAGTCAGCTAGGAGGCGTGTCTGCTGCAATGAGTGACGTTTGGCTTAATTGGCTGGTGCTTAAATGAGAGAACGCAACGTAGCACAGCCTAAGCAGCTCGGCATTCCTCATCTCAGCACTTGCAGCTCAGCCCAGGCCTTTGGAGATGGAGAAAGAAGTCACCCCGGGGAAAGTTGTTGGAACCCAAG
>PVIY010055415.1:0-13126 GCA_004026745.1 Myrmecophaga tridactyla | reverse complement strand
TTTTTTTGTATGCTGTATGGCGGGGGTCACATTTCAGTCTTCTTCCATGTGAGTGTCCCATTCTTGCAGCACCATTTGTTGACTTTTTTGTCTGTTTGTTTTTCCCTTTCTTTCTTTGCTTGTCTGTTTTTCGGGGAAGTGCAGGGACCAGGAATCGAACCCGGGTCTCTGGCATGGCAGGCGAGAACTCTACCACTGAACTACCCTTGCACCGCCTTTCTTATGGCTTTCCTTAAATGTCCCTCAGCAGCAGCCAGCATCCAGGAGACCCAAGAGTAGTTCACTACGGACAGTTGTACAAGGGGCTGGTAAAGAAATGCAGCCACCACCTGCCACCCTTGGTGGGCTGGCTGATTCAGAGGCCAAGTTAGGTCTAGAGGAATTGATGGACTCTGGGACCTCCAAGAACCCAGCAGCTTATATCAGGTGCTAATAAGACTCCAGCTGCAGCCTCCAAAGTCAAGCCTTCAAGCCAAGGCCTTGAGAGAAGGGTCAAGTGACTGGTTCAGAGCAGACATGGGTAAGTATAAGCCCATTGTCTTTTTAGAGAAGGCAGGAAACCATGGCAGGCCATGTGCTCTTCTCGCCTGGAGTTCCATACACACAGAGCCTGAGGCTGAGGCTTGAGGCCGAGAGGCCGAGAGATTGAAGTGGGAGTGGAACCCCAGGGCAGGCATGGACAGGGAAGGAGGGAGGGCTGTACAGGAAGGCAGTTACCAAATTGGTCCCCACCACTGACTGCGGCCAATGGAACCATCTCCTGCCCATCCCTGGGAGGGACGCGGATGTGTACTGGGCACTGGCTACCAGTCCCATCGGTCAAGGGTTGCTCCAGGTGTCGCCTCCTCTGCTTGCATGTGTGAGCGCTGAGTGGATTCCTGGGGGCCCTGACTTGCAGCATCAGCAGGGATGGTGGGAGGGTGGCGGGAAGGCTCAGTCAGCACCCTCTGCCCCCCACCGTGAAGCTGGTCAGAGCCAGCCCAGAACTGGGGACCCCAGGAGCATTGAGTAAGAGGGGAGGTAGGGAACGGGTCAAGCAGGACACTACATGCAATTTCTCCTTCTGCTTGGGCTGGTGTCTCCTTCCACTGGCCTCTCTCTCTCTTCCTGGCCCCTCTTTGCATTTCAGCTGCTGCCTTCTTCTCCTGGGACTCCTCTCCGCTTCCCTGTGTTCCCTGTATCTAAAAAGATAACCTGGCTGGCTTCCCTCACCCACCACCTCCTCATCCCGTTCCTGGGCTTGTACACAAATCCCCTTATGCCCTGGCTCTGCTCATGCAAAGTAACTCACTCCCTGTTACCTGAGGCAGGTTTCTCAACCTTCTCATGTCAGGACACATAGTAAAAAAAAAAAACTAAGCTAAACATTTTATGGTACCCGAGGGTTGACTGGAGGGATTGGGGAGTGTCTCCTTGGGGCTTTTTGAAAAAAATTCATTGCTTTTTCTTTATATAATTATAAAAAGAAAATAAAATACTATTAGGGGAGATAATTTGCATAAAAATTTCAATAATGCCTCTCAATTTATTTATTGAAATACAACTTACATACAGTTACATGAAGAATTTTTACATATACACCCACCCATGTACTCACCTTCCAGATCCAGATGGAAAAAATCCCAGTCCCCCAGGAGGCCCTTTCTGTACCCCTTTCAGTTCCTGATCCCCAAGGGCTAAACACTGTTCTGACTTGTATCATTGTAGAGGAGTTTTGTCCACTTACGACTTCATGTACCTGGAATCATAGAGTACATATGCTTATGAAACTGACTTCTTTTATTCAACATTGTGTCTATGCTGGTCATGAACTAACAATATCAGCAGTCCTTTTTCATTGCTGCATAGTATTCTGTCAATGAGCAGAAACCATTTTATTTATTCATTGTGCTACTGATAGCCATATAAGTTGTTTCCAGTTTTTTGCTAATACAAATAAAGCTGCTGTGAATATTATTGAACATGTCTTTCATTTCTTCAGTGTATACGCAGGAGGGAAGTGAATTGTTTAAACTTTACATTACTATTGACTCTTTTTTGTTTGTTTGCTTGTCCTATCAATTACTGATAGAAGTTTGCTAAACTCCCAAAGTCTGTGGATTTCTCTCTCTCATTTTAGTTCTGTCAGCTTTTACTTCATATAATTTGAAGCTATGGTATTAAGTGTATTCAAATTTAAGATGTAAAAACAGCCTTACCTTTTTATCTCTCATTTACCATTCAGGATTTCCATTCTTCCTTTCAACAAGAGCCCACTTCAAATGTCTAGTTTTCCTGATTACACCATGCACTCATAAACTCAAATAATCTTACTAGTCAATTTACTTGTGTTGAATTTCTGAGTCAGGTGGGATTACATTTGCATGTAGGTGGAATTACATTTGCTTGTATGTATCAGAGAATAACAGTGGCTTAAATAAGTAGCAATTTTATCTCTCTCACACAGAAAAAGAAATCTGGAGGTAGGCAGTTAAGAGCTGAGGTAGCAGTTTCACAAAATCATTGGGGACTTAGGTTTCTCTCTCTCTCTGCCTCTGTACACCTCTTGGTCCAACATGGTTGGACTGATAGCCATATAAGTTGTTTCCAGTTTTTTGCTAATACAAATAAAGCTGCTGTGAATATTATTGAACATGTCTTTCATTTCTTCAGTGTATACGCAGGAGGGAAGTGAATTGTTTAGACTTTACATTACTATTGACTCTTTTTTGTTTGTTTGCTTGTCCTATCAATTACTGATAGAAGTTTGCTTGGTCCAACATGGTTGCATAGAGCACCAGCCATCATGCCTACATTCCATGTAGCAGTGAGAAAGAAGGGGGAAGAGAGAAATCTCACTTCTGCTTACACTCTATTGGCCAGAATTTAGACCCAAGCAACAATGAGTCTCAAAGTATCCTGGGAAATGTACTTTTTATTTATGGGTGGTGATGTGCCCAGTGAAAAATTGAAATTCAGTGAATAAAGAAGAAAATGAATGTCAGGGTAGAGAAACAGCAGCTTTCATCACTGTTAGATTTAGTATTTCCTAGCAGATGCTGCCTTTTTTGGTGGTGTTCTTTTAACCACAAGGCGGCTTGCTCTGCTGTCCTGAAGGAATCGCCTCACTCCTCATGGCTGGAGGAGGTCTGCATGTTGTACTGAATGACGCTCACCTGTGGCTGAATGATAGATGCTTGACAAAAGCCACGGGGCACGCAACCGGCCTCTAGGGTTCCTGAGTCACTCACATCACATCCGTACTGGGAAGAAAGCACTGTTCACTCCCCGCAAGGAACCACCTGCCACTCCCTGCGAGGTTTTCAACCCAATCATAGGTGGACAGGTGGTGTTCCCAGTATTCCTGAGAGAATCCAAATGGGAAAAGCAGAAATCCTGGGGGTTTTAATACTGTTCTGTTTTAAGAAGACTTAGACATAAACAAAAGGTGAATTGAAGTGTCTGATTCTTGTTCCCAGACTACCCCTGTCTATCAGCATCTTAATGTGCAGTCTGCATTCATCTATAATAAGACTCTTGATAAAATGGTAAGCCCTAACACTATGTGCCATATAATTTATTTGTACTACTACTGACCTTATTTCACAGACCAGACAACTGATGCACAGAGAAGTTGAGTAACTTCCCAAAGGTCACACAGCCACTAAGTGGCAGAATCGGGGCTAGAACCCAGGCATTCTGTCTCCTGGCTCAGTGCCCTTAAGCCCTGAGAGAAGCATCAGCCCTGCTTCATGTGGCTTCTTGAGGGAAATTTTAAAAGAGTTACAGAACCATTTTAAAGCCAAAGTGAAACTTGCTTGACATGTCTCAGGATGCTGGTCTCAGGAAGAAGAGGCTAATTTTCCAACCAGCCTCCTTCTAGTCTTCATTATTTCATACCCACCTGGGTTCAGAGTTAGGAAAAACCGAGAAGGGGGTGCTTTGGTTATAATGTCACCTCTCACCTTCCTTTCAACAGCTCAGCCACCCCCTTTCACAGAGAGCCTTGTTTTTGGTTTTTGGATGCTTTCACCTCCACTGAGGCCTGAACTGACAACTACGGAGTGGCTGCAGCATCCAACGAGAAGAGATCTGATGGCAAGATTTCAGGCAGGGAAAAAGGACTTGGGATGGTGGGTGTCCTTCAGAGAAGAAAATTCCCTCTAAAACCCTACCATATCCAACTTTCCCCCTCTGTCTGTTCTTCTATTGTATCTACAGTTTCTCTGATTAAAAAAAAAGTCTCTCTATTTTCATCATTGTATATATTAAAGTGAGCAGCTTCTAATCTCTGGGCAAGTTACAAAATAGACAAACAGCCAGCAGCCTGAATATACCCTTTCTCCCCAAGGGGGGAGGAGGAAGCTCATTCTCTCCCCTAGAGCAAATAGCTGGATGCATCCTCCAGTGGGGGCTCCTCCCTCCAAGGGGCCTCCTGCCATGGGTTCCCTTAAAGGAAACAGTCTTCAGGCAGAGATTCTTGACCTTTTTGTGCATCAGAATCATCCAGGGGGCTCATTAAAACACAGGTTCCTGGGGTACCCCAAATTTGGCATGTTCTTAATCAGCATTCCTGGGGGTGTGACCCCACTGTAGACAGGACCTATGGAAGATGTTATTTTTAGTTTAAGGTGTAATGAACTGAGTGAAGTGGACCTTAATCTGGATTTCTGGGGTCCTTTATAAGCAGAAGAAATTCAGACAGACAGGAAGAGAGAGAGAGAGAAAAAAAAGAGACCAAGAAAGAGAGAAAGCCATGGAGTTGAGCCAGAAGCCAGAAATCAAGGGAACCTGGAATTAATTCAGCAGAACCTGGAATTCAGTGGAATCCAGAAGAGAAAGGAGAGGACATCTCCATTTGATGAAAAACCCAAGAAACTCAAGGGCCACCAGCAACAGATACCTACCTGGCCAGGAAGCAAGACTTCCAGCCAACGCCCTGATTTGGACTTCTGGCCTCTGAAACTGTGAGCTAAGAAATCCCTGCAATTTAAGCTAGCCCATTGTGGTATTTGTCAAAGCAGCCCAGAAAAGTAACACACCTGGTGTGGGGTCTGAGATTGTACATTTATAGCAAGTTCCCGGGTTCTGCTGATGCTGCTGGCCTGGGGACCATTCTATTGGACCCCTGCTCTGCTGGGGGCTTTAGGATATGGCTGGAGCCTTCTCCCCAGGCCAGCTGTAACCTCTGTTGTCTCCAATCATGTGGCACTGCAGGGACACCAAGGAACACCTCCAGCATTGCCTTACTCTAGGAATTTGGCTTTACCTTGTCCCTCTGTCCATCAGAGAGGAAGGAGGGAGCAGTGTGAGAATGAGGATTATCAAGCAGCTTTTACAGTAGGTCTTGCTACTTGGCTTAAGCTAATAAGATTAACTTTCCTCCCACTTGTTTATTCATTATTAGTACCAGACCCTCGAGCAAAAATGGTGTTGGTCTCATATTTTAGAAACAATGTTAGGTTAGTCATTTATTGCAGTCTGGAGGTGGTAGGCCAGCTCACCATCAGCAGCGCCCCTTTACCATTCTTGCTAGGTTTGCAAAAAAAAAAAAATTCCACAAAGTAGAATATGCACATGGTAAAAAACAACAACAATAACAAAAAAAACTAAGTGAAAAATACAAAATGAGTCTCCCCTTTTCTCCTCTCCCTGGCGTATCCAGTGCTAAAACTCTAATGCATTTCCTTTTGGACCTGTCTCTGTGCATATATTCAGGGCTGATTTTCTCAGCTCCAGGCTGTGCCACCTGTAAAATACGGCCACGTTCCCATGAGCCTCAGTGCACAGCCTCTGCCACAGGGCCGCTGACTGCTCTGCCTTCTAGTTTCCGCAGGGCCCATGAGTGATTAAGTTCTGAGTCTCTGTGAAATGCAAGGCAAAGGCCATCCGGGAGGGTGCCTGGCAGACCCCTGCATCCACCGGCAGCTGGCGAGAACTGGAAACAGACAGAACCGGAGGCTCCACACAGAGCGGGGCCCCCAGAAAGAGCAGGCCCCATCCTTGTCAGTGTGCTGTTCACTGTTCAGAAGCGACTCCAAGGAGGCAGGTGTCCGCTTGGCTTATCTTGGGCCAGATGTCCTCCCTTGGACTCAGGTGGGGGGAACCCGAGGGTACATCCCTCAGCCCCCAGCCAATAGGGGAGAGGCCAGACCCCTAAAGGAGCTAGGGTGCTGTTACCATAAGAAGGCAGAACGGACATTGGGCAGACAAGCCAAAACACCCCAGCATATGACTTACTTCTCGTTATATATATATTTAAATGTGTATCTGAACTTTTTTAAAAAAGAGGGTGGAGATGGCTTACAATAAAGAACGTATCTAAATAATAAGGTGGATAACAGAAAAATCACAATCATGAAAATGAAGAATAAAACTTACTGAGAAAGGGGTTAGTACATTGGGTGTCACCCATTTTTCCATGAACTTCCAGTTAAGAGAGAAGGAGTTAAACATTTTTGCTCTAAGAAAGGATGAATTATGCCAACTATTGAACCATGTGTCCTTCCAGCTGAGAGAGAAATCCCAAACTTCATCAGCCCTTTCTTTGGAGTTACAGTAACTTTCTCTGGATGCCTTAATTTGAGCATTTTCATGGCCATAGAACTGTAAATGTATAATTTATCAAATTCTTCTTTTTAAAAGCCATTCCAGTTCTGGTATATCACATTCTGGCAGCTTGCAAACTAACAATCTTCTTGAGAAAGAATGTGATATGTATCAGTGGGGTAGGGGGCAGTGTGATGAAGGGAGGAGTTGGGGGTTGGATGCTCTGGGATGCTGTTGTTTTTTATTGTTATTTTCTAGTGCTGATACTTTTATTATGACATAAGCAGTTTTTTATACATTAACTCAATTGCATAGTAAAAACATTTTTTGTGTAACTGTAGAGAAACTGCTGTACAGATAGCCTCCAAAATAAAAGTGGGTTGTATTTTAAAAGTCCATTGAGTTGTTGATAAGTAAATTGGAAAATCTTTGCTCTGTAGGAAATAACAAAATTAATATTTCCCAGGCTAGCCCAACAGGCCCATTTAAGCCAATTATTAATCGAATTACATTTATAAATATGGTTTGAGTTCTGGGATCCAGAACAAACTTTACTCTTCCCTCTTAATCTTGATTTGTCTGATTTTTATCTTTAGGAAATCCACATCAAGGTTTTAGCTGTCCACTTCTAGAGAATACTATATCCTTTTGGCAAGGCACCCACCCCTATCCAAATCATGACATGTTTCAATTGTCATTAAAGTATGCCAAATATTTGGGTAAAAACAGAATTTAATAAGTTTTAACCCACAAGACGCATGCATGTGGATGGATCCAACCCCCTCCTCTAAATCCCTGTGGTTTAATTGGGAGACCTTAATGAATAGGGGAAGAAGTAATAAAATTGTCAAGCAGACCATGTAACAAAAGCAAAGAGAATTTTTTTTTGAAATTTGAAAAGAGTACAAACAACAGCCAGTCAGGATCTAAGGGTAAAACTCAAGTTCAAATAGAAAAAGGATCCTGCCTCAAGAATCAAGCATCAAGTTGGCTATCAGAGCCTTTTATTGTGATGTGGTAAGTATGAAGGAGTTAAATATAAAGACCCAAATGAGTGAGAGAAACAAGGGCCTAGAAGTATTTTAGTTGCTTTTGATTTGTTCAAAATAACTGAATAAAAATGACAGTAACTGTGTATTTTTAATTTTCCTATTATAGCTTGTTCCCTGAGATTCCCCCACTACAGAATTAAGAATTAGGGAATTTAACAACTTCAGATTGATTTTCTAGATATATTTGAGAAATTTCCTCAGCTTCTTCACTGATTGTACCTGATCTCAAATCTAGGTCAAAAAAAGAGCTTAAGTTGGAGAACTGACTCACAGGCACTGTAAAATGTTTGGAACCCCTTCAAATACCTCCAAATCCAGAGGCATGAAATTAAAATGTAGCATCTTACCATATTTTATTCTATGGCTTTATTCATGTCAAATTTATTAGCAAGGACATATAATGTGATTAATTGTTGTGTTTTTGCTTGTGTAGGCTAACAGATTCTACTCTGGAGAGTTTTGTACTTCGTCCAAGATCTGTAATTAGAACACAATGTCCTTGTTTGAGAGTCAGTGATTTGGGGGCATTCCTTCTATTTAGGAAAGTTAAAAACTTTTCCCACTTGATTTTTTTTAAAATAAGAAGACAACTCTTTATTGAAATACCCAAACTTAAGCAAATGCTAAGCACCATAATAAAACCAATCTTAATAGAAAATAAACTCTACACTACCATTTCAAGTAAATGCATTTAAGAATGGGAAGTTCTGGGTGGGCCACAGTGGCTCAACAGGTAGGAATGCTTGCCTGCAATGACAGAGGACCCAGGTTCGGTTCCCGGTGCCCACCCATGTAAAAAAAAATGGGAAGTACACTTGAACATCTGCTGGGTATCTTTTCACTAAACCTGGAATGCTTCCAATCTAAATCTGTTATGGTCTGGGTCTTATCTTAACACTTTATTAAATATTTCTTTTATTTTTTAATAACAGCTTTATTGATTCATAATTCCCATGCTATACAATTCACTCATTTAAAGAGGATGATTCAGTGGTTTGAATATATTGACAGAGTTGTGCAGCCATCAACAAAATAACTTTTAGAATATTTCTTCACCTCAAAATGAAACCCCAATGCCAATTAGCAGCCACTCCCTAATTTTCCCCAACTGTCCATCCCACCACACACCCCTACCCTGCCCCACCAGCTCTTGTCAACCAGTAGTCTACTTTCTCTATAGGTTTTTGCTTATTCTGGATATTTCATATACATATAACCATATGATACATGTTCTGTTGGGATTGCTTTTTTCATTTAGCATAATATTTTCAAGGTTCAGGCTCATTATATCACATATCAGTAGTTGATATTTTTTTGTGAGATAATGTTCCTTGCATGGGTATTTCACATTTAATTTATCCACTCATCAGTTGATGGGCCTTTGGGTTGTTTCCACATTTTGGCTATTATGAATAATGCTGCTATAAAAGTTTGCATGCAAGATTTGTGTGGACATATGGTTGCAGTTCTCTTGGGTATACAGCTAGGAGTGGAATTGTTGGACTACACAATACCTCTATGCTTAAACTTTTGAGGAACTGCCAGACAGTTTTCCAAAGTGGCTGCACCATTTTATATCATCACTTGCAGTAAAGAAAGTTCCAGTTTCTACACATTCACACCAAAGTTGTTATTATCTATTTTTTTATTATAGACATCCTAGTGGGTATGAAACAGTATATTATATTGGTTTTGAATTGCATTTCCCTAGATGGCTAATGATATTGAACCCCTTTTCATGTGCTTATTGGCAATCCGAATATCTCCTCTGGAGAAATATCTATTCAAATTCTTTGACCTTTTTAAAATTAGGTTGTCTTTTTTGTTATTGAATTGTAAACATTCTTTGTGTATTATGAACACAAGCCCCTAACCAATTATTTGACTTGCAAATATTTTATCTCATTGTGTGTGTTGTTGGTTCAGTTTGGTAAAGCTACTGGAATGCAATATACTGGAAATGGGTTGGGTTTTACAATGGGGATTTATTAGTTTACAAATTTACCATTCTAAGGGCATGAAAATGTCCAAATTAAGGTGTCAAGAAAAAGACACTTTCTTCGAAGAAAGGCTGGCAGCATCCAGGGTTCCTTTGTCACATGAGAAGACACATGGCTGGCATCTGCTGGTCCTTTTTGTCGCTGAGCTCTCTCCAAATGCCTCTGGGTGGGTTTTCTCTCTCTGAGCTTCTGTCTTTTATCCTCATAAAGGACTCCAGCATTACAGCAGCTTTAGCAAACCAATATAGATGGGTCACCTCTCAATTGAGACAACCTAATCAAAAGGTCCTGCCCACAATAGTTCTGCACTATAAGAATGGAGTAAAGCATATGGCCTTTTCTGAGGCACATAACAGCTCCAACCACCACAGTTATCTTTCAGTTTCTTGATGGTGTCCTTCATAACTAACAAAAGTCCTTAATTTTGGTGAAGTCCAGTGCTCTGTTTTGTTCTTTTGTTGCTTGTGCTTTTGGCATCATGTTTAAGAAGCCATTGCTGGAACCAAGATCATGAAGGTTTATACCTATGTTTTCTTCTAGGAGTTTTATAGTTTTACAGGTCTTTGATCCTTTTGAGTTAATTTTTGTAGGTAGTATGAGGAAGGGATCCCACTTCATGCTTCCACGTGTGGCTATCCAGTTGTCCCAGCATCAATTTTTAAAAAAAACTTTTAAAACATATTTTATTGTGAAAGGAAAATATGAAGAAAAGTGATAGATTTGAAAGTACATTTTAGCAAATAGTTATAGAACAAATTTCAAAGTATGATATGGGCTACAGTCCCACAATTTTAGGTATTTCCTTCTAGCTGCTGTAATAGAGACTGAAAGAAATATCAATATAATGATTCAATAGTCATATTAATTTGTTGAATCCTATCTTCTCTGTTATAATTCCTCCCTCTCATTTGATCCTTCTCCCAATCTTTAGGGATATTTGGACAATGATCTAACCTCTTCATGTTGGAAAGGGGTGTCAACATTATGGAGTAGGGTGCTACAACTGGTTGATTTTTTTGAAGAGACTGGTACCCCTGGGTTTCAGGGCTTATCTGGCATAGGAACAATATGGAGACTTTAGGTTTCTGAAAAATAAACTGAGTGAAACTATTATTGAGTCTCAGATAGAGCTCTGGGCATTCTTCAGAGTTTTCAGGAATACTGTTGTTTGGGGCTTGGCATACTGTGGCAATTTGCAATATTTAACTGAATCTTGCATAAGAGTTACCTCCAGAATAACTAGACCCTATTTGACATCTCTTAGCCACTGAAACCTTATTTTGTTACATTTCATTTCCCCTTTTTGGTCTAGAAGGCATTGTCAATCCTATGATGCCAGATCCAGGCTCATCCCTGGGAGTCCTGTCGGGGGGAGGTAAATGAGTTTATTTGCAGAGTTTTGCTTAGAGAGAGAGGTTACATCTCTGTAAGTGACTCTTAGGTTTAATTATAGGTAGGCTTAGCTTCACAGTTACAGAAATGAGTTTCATAAGAGTGAGTCTCAAACTGGCCTATTAACTTGGAAGTCTCTAATGCTTGAGTGAGTGTTAGGAATTTCCAAGGTGAGGAAGTTTAATAGATCCATTCTTTCTCCAGTCCTCAAGGCACTTCCCAGCACCAACTTTTTTTTTTTTTTTGGCATGGGAAGTCTCAGAAATCAAACCTGGGTCTCTGGCATGGCAGATGAGAATTTTGCCACTGAGCCCAGCACCAATTTTGGAAAGATTTTCCTTATCACTTTGAATTAATTGTCTTGGTATCCTTGTCAAAAATTGGTTGATCATAAATGTAAAAGTTTATATCTGGACTCTGATTGTATTCCATTGATCTATATATCTGTCTTTATGCTAATACTATACTACCTTGATTACTGTAGCTTTGTAGTAAGTTTTGAAAACAGAGAGTATGAGTTCTCTAACTTTATTCCTTCTTTTCAAGATTGGTTTGATTGTTCCGCATCCCCTAAAATTCCACATGAATTTTAGGCTCATAGTGTCAATTTCTTTAAAAAAATTCAGCTGGGATTTTAGTGGGTATTACATTGTATCTGTAGATCAGTTTGAGAAATATTGCCATCTTAACAACATTCTTCCATCCATAATGCATTTATGTAGATCTTTAATTTCTTTCAACTACATATTGTAGTTTTCATTTATTTTTTAAAATTTATTCCTAAGTATTTTATTCTTTTGATGCTTTTGTAAATGGAATTATTTCCTTAAAATTTTTTTCTTTTTTAGTGTATAGAAATACAATTGATTTGTGTGTGTGTGTGTGTTTGGCATGGGCAGGCTCCAGAAATCGAACTCAGGTCTCTGCATGGCAGGTGAGAGTTCTGTCACTGAGCCACCATTGCACTGTCCAGATTTTTGTGTTTTGTTCTGATATCCAGAAACAGATCCCTAATTGATTTCCCTGCTTCTGCCCTTGACCCTCTGTCTTTTGCCAACACATTTACAGGTGATCCTATTAGTTAGTAAGTCAGGTCATGTCACCTCTCTGCTCAAATGTCTTTATTAACATTCCAGCTCTCTCAGAGAGAAGTCAAAGCATTTTCAATTTCCTGTATGCCCCTAGATGATCTCCTCAGCCTGACTTGGGATTCCATAACTCACCTGCTCTCTCACTCTAGTCCAGATACACACTACTCATTGCTGTTTCTTAAACAATCCAGACCTACAGCTGCCTCAGGATCTTTGCACTTGCTCTACTTTCTGCCTGGAATACTAAATTGTGGTAATTTGTTAGACAACAATAGAAAACCGGTGTGGGTGGAATCAAATGAAATTGCCAATAATCCACTCTGGTTGACCTCCAAAATGTGGTTCTAGTAATAAACTGACTGCATAGCCACCCCTATACTCCAAACCACCATTTCCTTTCCCTGTTTATTATTACCCCCAGCCCCACAGAATGCATCCCCATCTAATCTTCTAACTTACTTATTTTGATTATTGGCTTTCCCCCATCTGCTACAAGGTGAACAGACACCTTTGTCTTTTTTGTTCAGTGCTGTATTTCTAGTGCCTAAAAGAGTACCTGGCATGTAGACAATGTTAAGTAAATCTTTATCAAATGTCATATGAGTGAATGAAAGCAAGTGGAGGAGATATGAATTAGCATGAACCATTTTGTTGGGCAAAACTGGTCCCTCAAGCTACAAAAATCTGGTGGGACCTTGAAGAAAACCAAAAGCTCTGTATCCACCCTAAAACTTCCGAGCTAGTTCCCAGAAACCAGCATTCTAGAGAATTTTAACTTCTGTGCTGAAATGCTTTTGGTTCAACCCACAACTGAAAAAAAATCTTTCATGGAAAATTCTCAAGAAATTTCACCCTCAGATGACCAGGTCAGAAAATCTGGCAACAAAATTTGGAAAGTTGGAAATGAAAATAGCAGCCATCAAATGGTGACTTTCCTCACTTCCTCAGTTTAAGGCCAAGAGCAGGACAAAGGAAGGAAATAGTGCAGGCTTCTGACAACAGGCTGGCACTACAGCATGCCAAACCCTCGGATCAAGCTGAACATCTGTGGCTGGGTTGGGCT
>PVIY010055414.1:0-13755 GCA_004026745.1 Myrmecophaga tridactyla | reverse complement strand
CCAAACTGCCTTCCACAGTGGTTGCACCATTTGACATTCCCACCAACAGTGAATAAGTGTGCCTCTTTCTCCACATCCTCTCCAGCACTTGTCATTTTCTGTTTTGTTGATAATGGCCATTCTGGTGGGTGTGAGATGATATCTCATTGTGGTTTTGATTTGCATTTCTCTACTGGCCAGGGACGTTGAGCATCTCTTCATGTGCCTTTTGGCCATTTGTATTTCCTCTTCTGAGAAGTGTCTGTTCAAGTCTTTTTCCCATTTTGTAATTGGATTGGCTATCTTTTTGTTGTTGAGTTGAACAATCTCTTTATAAATTCTGGACACTAGACCTTTATCTGATATATTGTTTCTGATTCACTCTATTTTAATGATTGTTTTTTTTACTCCCTTCAAAATATTTGGAATTTCTCCTTTTTAATATTTCAAGGAAAGGTTAAAATCAAAACTTTTTACAAGTGAAGGTGGATTTCTTTTCAATCATTATGTGAATATAATCTTTCACAAAAATTCAGAAATTCAAATAGACAAATATGACAAAATATGACAAAAACAGATGACTTCTCATTCTAAGATCAAGATAAATTAACTTATGTTAGCAAAGAGTTATGAGCAAAATAATTAAAATAAAATATTACTGTATAGTAATATTACTTCAATAATTAATTATATTAATGAAAGACAAGTATGCATATTAAAAGGTATTTGAAGGAAAATCTCTATCTGCTCGTATTCTTTGTCCACCTCTGATCTAGTTTCCATTTAACATATTTAATAGTTTAATTTGTATTGATTTCATATTTCTAAATAATGTGTACCTATAACTATCTTTTTTTGGTGGGGGGGGCATGGTCTGGGAATCAAACCCAGGTCTCCTGCATGGAAGGTGGGCATTCTAACCTCTGAACTACCCATGCACCCTACAACTATCTTTTAATACATTGATTTTAGACAATGTCATTGAATTCTTGTTTATTGCAGTTAAGAATTTTAGCCTTCATGTGTCCACTCTTTCCCTTCATCCAAGTTTCTAATATTGTAAAATGTCAATTTTTATTAAAAATATATTCTGTGATTCCATTATTATGGTAAGGTGTATATTTTCCCCTACTTAGAAAAATAGAATTTGAGAATATATCTCCTTTCTTGAAAAAAAAATGTTGCTTTTTGCTATTTATTTCCTAATTGTGATATTTTGCTTAGCTTCTTTAAAGATAATGGCCAAATATTCCCATGCTTTCTGAAAAATGCCTCTAAATGAAATTTTCAAATGAAGTTGTTAGATTACTCTTGTGATTTTTCTTGGAGACATCCCTTCTTCCTCTTCTTACAATATTGACATACTGCTCTCCGGCCTAGGGTTTAAACTCCCTTTTAATTTTCTTCTACTAGGGATCCCATCTTTCATGGACCCCATGTCTTCCTCTTTCTTGGTTTGTTGGTAGAGCACAATCTCCAAAAGCTTCCTAAGAAAGGGTACCTGAGATTGTATATGTAGAATGGAATGATATATTAATGTTCTTTTGTTAAGTTTTTTAATTAATAAAAAAGTTAATAAAAAAAAAAAAGAAAGGGTACCTGAGATTTAAAAGTTTGAAACTTTCCATATTTGAAACTGTCTCTGGTTTATTTTCATACTTTATTGATAGTTGGGCTGGCTAAAGAATTCCAGGTTGAAAATTATTCACTCTCAGAGATCTGAGGCATTTCTGTACTATCTCCCAGAGTCACTGCTGAAAAGTCTCATGCAAGCCTATCCCCAAGCCTTTGAACATGCTTTCTATTTCCTGGAAGATATTCAAATTACCTCCTTAGGTCTGCAACTGTGAAGTTTAAAATAGTTTTCCCATTATGTATCTTTTTTCATTTATCATGTTGGACATTCAGTGTAACATCCAATTTGAAATGTGATATCCATTGATTCAAGAGAATTTCAGTTTGGCTTTTCATTGGGAACAAGGAGATGCCAATTATCCGCTGGACTTTGCTACAGAGGATGTCCTCTAAACACCTGTCTAAGGAGTATTTCTGGTAGAGGTGTGTAGAATTTTGCATCAGAATTTGAATGTGTACTTCCAAGTGTGAGATGAAAAAATGCAGTCTTAGAATATCGGTTTTCTGAATATCAGGCACTATTTATTATTTGTAGGGCAAAAGCAATGAAATGTTCTCATCCCTCTCATATGCGGGTAAAGAGTTCTCATTAATTGCTATGTCTCTGGCAATGACTTCAAAATAGACACTTAAAACCCCACTGTCTCTCCCAAGTTCCATTTCAGAATTTCCAATAGCCTGCTGAGTATTGATGTATCCTCCTCACCCCCTAACCATGTCACCCTACTGACTTTGCTTATTCGTTTAATGACATTAGTTAGTCCCCAGGCTTACTTTAGAGCATTTTTAACTCTTTTTCCTTATTCCCCAATTCTTCTTTCCCCCATTTAAATAACTGCCTTCCTGCCAGCCCATCTCACTTCCCCATAACAACATCCAGTTAAATTTAAAGCCTTGTAAATTTGCTCATGCAAATTTTCTATTCCCCATCCTCAATATCTCTCCTCTTTTGGCACGCCCAGCTACATTTCACATTACTACTTGTCTAAAAAATGACTTTGCTTTATGTCCCTTCCCCCACCACAATTCCTACAATTGGATGCTTCCTATTCCATTTCCCCCTTAAATTACCATTCATTTAGGTCAATTTCATGATTAAAATCCTCCAATGATGACATTACTTAATTTAATACATTCCAAGCTTCATCTGGTGCTCAAAGTTCAAGTTCATATCCCACCTCCTCCCAAATTCTTTTAAACATATGGTTTTATTAACAGTAATCTTATGGACTGATATTTTTGCAGCTATTTCGTCCCTTCAAAAGACTACAAGCTCCTTGCAGATAAGGATAACATCTAAATCATTGTTATAATTTAGCATGACTTCTTGCACTTTAGAACTCTAATAAACATTCAGCTGATTTCTCAAACTAGTGACTGCTTTTTGCTTTGGTTTATCTGCTTCCCATGCAAATCAGGATTATTAAAGTCGTATTAATAATTTAGAGAAGCTAATGCCACTTGGAGATCCTTTTATGGGTCTAATGCTTTGCAGTCACAACGGATTCACATTTGTGATCCTCACAAGTTCATGAAGAGGCAGAGGGAACAGGGTGGGACTAAACAAAGCATTCTAAAACAGTGTGTTTCAGGCTTTACCATACATTCAAATCACCTAGGAATTTTGTTAAAATGTAGATACTCATTTGCAAAACCTGAGAAAGGGGCCCAAGCAGTCTGCATTTCTAACAAGCTCCCAGGTGAGGCCGATGCCTCTTGTCCTTGAACACACTAGGGGTTGAAAGAGAAAGAGCACTATGGCCCATTATTCTGTTTCTATTCTGCATTGAAAAGCTGTATTTTTTCCATCTTCATGCTACTTGAGTTTCTCTCACATGATGGCATATGTTAATTTACACAATGTGGTCAGATTTTAATTGTTTTCCTTTACAATTCTCAAGTGGTTGCATCAGTAAAATCCAAATTAATTTATTCCTTAATTACTAGAAGTGATAAACAATCTTAGTTTTTTAACTTAGAAGCTTAGTTTAAACCAATGATACTTGAACTTTTTCTCCTGTTTTCTCACACAAAGGAGGGAAGTTCATATACTTAAGATGCATTTGCCTGTAAGGAAGATACAAATTTGACATGATTTATTATAGCCTTTCATTTCACGTATATTTCCTATTCTCTGTGGCAGCAAAAATCCTGACCAGATTCGTAAACATTATTATATTTTTAAAGGCCTTCCATGTTCTTTGTATCTTATTTCAGTTAATTCAGTGATATGTTATGTTTGGTCCATCAAAATCTGTCACAACATCCATTTTGCATTTTATAATATTCAAGGATCTTTCCCATACATAGTTTAATTTGATCCTCGAAAAGCACCAGAATCATTATCACTAATTTCTAGAGCAGAGAAGCTAGACTCAGAAAGAGCAAGTAATTGCTCGAACTTGGCACAGACAGTTTGTAAAAATTTACTTGGTCTTTGAACTCTCAGCATCATCCTCCATTACAACTCTATTTTATCTTTTAAGATTCAGAATTACTTAGAAAAGCAGGATTCTTTTTCAAAATTGTTCTATGTTTATGTCCACTGGATATACTACCAGAAATGTTCATTTCTTTTTCTTCTTCCACTTCACCATTCCATTGGGATTACTGAAAGATTTATCTTATTTTCTAGACCGTGTCTGACTCACTGCGGCTTTAGTCAAATAAACCACTTTATGACTATATTTCTTTACAAGTAAAAAGCATTTTAGTTCTAATTTATGCCTCTTTTGAATTAATAGGATTAAGCAAATCTGTTTAAAGGACTCTTCAATACAAAATGTATATTGCTGGTTCTTAAGAAACAAAGAGGCATTTGTCAAATTTTCCATTAACAATAATTCAATGACATTCTATTTAGAATAGTCCTTAACTTTATACATATATATTAAAAGAATCTCAGAGTAAATAATTTATTTAATGCAATCCAAGGAATAAGAGCCAAATTTTAACTAAGTGTGGTTCAAAAATAAGCAGTTGCAAATAAAAAGTTTTATCTCCTCAATAATTTACAGAACAGTAAATTAATTGAAGAGAAGATCTGATAAGAAAAATAGTTCTCAAATAAAAAAATTGGGGTTCAATCCTAGTAAAAATTGGCTTCATTTAAACTATACCCCTCCTTCATATTTATGCATGACCAAAGACCACCCATACCATTAAGTATGGCTTTTTTTTCCATAAAAAGGAGGATATTGCTGACCACAGTAGATCCCAGTGATTTTTATACCTTCTTAATTCCAAGAATGTTCTTTGTATGCTACTTGTACGGCAATACACATCATAAATTGCTTATATTATTGCATAACTAGCACCACTCTGTGAACCTCCATAGACCAATAATGCTTAGAATAATGTCCCATGCTTACTGCTAAATATACTTGCAATTATTATTAATAGCAGGCTTGGTTGGACACAGGAGAGTTGTAGCACAAACACTGTTGAACTGAAGAGTGGGAGACTTGAATCTGATCATCAGTTTTTTCATTATCTACTTGGGTGACTATGGGGTTACTAACTAATCCATCTGAGGTTTTGGAAACAAAGCCTTAGATATCAATCTTCTAAATATCTCTTCTGTTTGCCACCTGTATCACTATATTACACTGAACACATTCTCCCTTGAACATATTTTTTATTTGTTAAATTCCGTCTAGACAATAGTTGCCACTGATTATGAACAAGTGGCAAACTGGGTCACTTTTATTAGTATATGTCCTAAATGTAGCCTGTTTTTAGGGGAAAAATATAGTTTCATCAATATATTCTTTAATAGGGTAAAGATTAGTCCATACCTCTCTGCATCATCAATTGTTTTTCTCTCAGATTATTCCAACTAGCATATGAATATACTTTTATTCCACAGATAGAAAAAAAATCTTTTGATCTCACTTTCTCTCTAGCTATTGCCCCAAGTCGCCATTACAGGAAAACTCCTTGAAAGAATAATAGATTATCACTGTCTCGTGTCCTAATTCCATGCTTTTGAGAACTACCCTAATTGGCTTTTGGTAAACTCCACTTAAAGACATTGTTTTTATCGAGGTCAACAATAACCACTTAGTTGCTAAATCTAATGGTTAATTTTAATTTTAAATTTTCAGTTCTTACCTCTCATGACTTATTTGCTGGGTTTGACACTGCTTATCACCTTTAAAGTACTTTCTTCACTGGCCTTTATGTATACCACAACCTTTGATTTTCCTTTTATGTGCCTGGGCTCTCTTTCTCAGTACTCTTAGCTGAGAATTCCCACACTCAGCTTTCCTGACTTGAGAGTATCACATAACTCAATCTTTTGAATTCTTTTCCAAAAAAAAAAAGAGTCACATGGTTTACAAAATGTCTACCTGCTAATATCTCCAATTGACATTTCCCGTGAACTAGAATGCCTTCTTAGCATTTCACTTGGATATCTGCTAGGTTTCTCAAACAAAATATGCCCAAAGTTCAATTCTTGATCTTCCCCTAAAACTACTTCTTTCAGTCCTCCTCATTTCAGTTCATGGTAACTTAATTTCCACCTTAGACCATAAAAACATGGTGTCATATTTGACTTCTGTATCTCTCCCTTCACATCCAATCCAACAGCAAATCCTTTTGGCTCTATCTTTATATTCTCTCCTCCTATCTTTACTGCTACCACTCTGCCACATAGACCATCTTTTCTCATCTGGTTTATTATAATAGCCTCATAACTTGTTTCCCTATTTTCCTGCTTCTACCTTTCAGTGTATTCACAACCCAGAAGCCAGAGTGTTTTCGTTTACTAAAGCTGCTGAAGTGCAATACGCCAGAATTGGCTTTGCTAAAGGGGACTTATTTAGTTAAAAATGTACAATTCTTTGGAGGAAAGGCAGCTAGCTTTCATCTGGGTTCCTCTGTCACATGGAAAGGCACATGGAGACATCTCCTGGCCTTCTATCCTGACTTCTGGTTTCAAATGGCTTTCCCTTGGGGCATATCCTCTCCACATCTCCAAACATCTGGGTCTCTGCCCACTCTAAGTGCTTTCTGTATCTTCTAACTTCTCCTTTTCAAGACCCTGTTGATTAAATTAAATGTCACTCATTGCAGAAGGCATTCCTCTTAGCCTACCACAGATGCAATCAGCCACAGATGAAATTCACATGCTGATGATTTAAGTCCACAATAACAGAACAATTAGGCACCATTATCTGGTCAAATTGACACTTGAGCCTCACTATCACACAGAGTGACCCTATAACAATACATGTAAAATTATACTGCCTCCGTACTCAAAAGTCTCCAGTGGAATCTGTAACACTCAGACTAAACAGCCAAAGTTTTAACAAAGACCTACAGGGAAATGATCCAATTTCTCCTCCTCAATTTTTTTCTTTTTCCCTTAGCCCCCTCTATTTTAGTCATACTATTTTTCTTTAGGATCCTTGAACATCCCAGACACCTCTTACTTCAGGGCCTTTGCACTTACTGCTCTTTCTGCCAGAAATACCCTTCTTCCAGTTGTCTACGTGACATGCTACAGTATTTTCTTTAAATATTTATGAAAACATCAGTCTCTCAGTGAACTCTTTCTTGCCTACCATATTTGACTATCCCCCCCCCCACCACCACTCTCTAGTTCCCTTTTTGATTTACTCTTCTACAAAGCACTTATCTCCTTCTATCATACTATATAATTTACTTATGTATGGTCTTTACCCACTAGAATATAAACTATGTGATGGCAGAATTTATGGCCTCTTCTATTTGCTAACACAATCCTCAGTTGCTAGAACAATGCCTGGCACATAGTTACCTTTCAGAAACTATTGTTATGAACTAGTGACAGTTGAATATCACATAAACAATACAATTATCTTAAACCTCTTAAACCTAAGCAAGCCTGACTGCAACAGCCTCAGTTAAGAGAAAATATGTCTGGGAAAAAAATGAACCTATTCAAACATGGCATGTCCAACACAATTAAATCATCAATGACTTGCTTTATATATCTACATGTAGCATGTAAATATATATATGATATAACGTGAGATTCTTTCTATAATATTAAAAATGCTTTATCACTACGTACATAGGAGAAGGTGCTGAAAGCAGCTCATCTGTTTCCACCGATTTGGCAATGAAAATGCACACTTTAGATTGTAAGCATCTCCTTTGAACTACTGACTGATTTTATGGCTCAGTTTAACCTATACTGAGGGCTGACACCACTCAAAGACATGGCTCTTATCAAGGTCAACAATGACCTTATTAACTGCAAAGACTGTTGCTGAATAAGAGGGCTACAAAAGTGAAAACACTGGAACCTCTCCTCAGTAAATTCACAACCTGTGGGCAGTACTTGCCTGAGGGAAACTTAGTAGAAAATGCAGTGAGAGAACAGAGGAGCAATTTTAATGTGCATTGTAAATCTCCAAGAGGGAATTATAAAATGCTTTCAAACTTGTTTACATAAGGAAATCTTTGGTCTGGGAAAATATAGCAATTCATTAAAGCAATTCACAAAAAATAATAATCTCCAGCATTTATTGAATGCTAACTATGACAAATGCTGTAATCGGTGCTTTGCATGGATCAATACATTGACTCTTTATAACAATCTTATTATGAGTAAATAAATTAATGAATGTGACTACTATATTACAGATTTACTATGTTATGAATAAAAAAACTGTAGCACATAAAATAAGCAAACACCCAATATTCTCAACTAGTGATAGCAGTTAAAACCTGGCAGTTTGACTTCAGAACCTGCTCTTTTCACTTCTGTGCCATGCTAAAGCAAAATAACAGACATTATGTTAGATGAGTTAAATTGAACAAGTTAGATGAGTCAAATAGCCATGAAATCTCTACTTGAGACACATTCACATCCACAGCCAACTAAAGTAATTTGTAAACATAGAAAAATATAGTCTTTCTATACATTTCTCAAAAATTTCAAAAAATAAAGAAAAAAACACTTAAATAAATTAATGCTTAACTATAAAATAGCCATTACAAAATCTAAACAGGGCATTAAATTTTTCTTGTCTGTGAAAATGCATGTAAGTTTTGGAGTAGCAAAAAAAAATTACTATTATTTTTAGTTAAATAAAGAGGATTAAGAAAAGAGGATGCCAAAAAAGTAATGGCAAAATGTTGTACTTTTTTCAAATCTTGATTATTTATGTTCCTGAATGTCTCCCTCAATGACAAAGGAGATAACAAGGCAGGTGATTTTTTATTTTTTTTAAACATGGGCAGGCACTGGGAATCAAACCCGGGTACTCTGGCATGGCAGGCGAGAATTCTTGCCTGCTGAGCCACCTTGGCCCACTCCAAGGCAGGCGACTTTTAAGTAGAAAGCCTTATGCACACAACTTGGTTCCACCATTTAGTCACTTCTTGCTTTTAAGCAAGTTATTCAGGCTTTGGGCCTCATGGCACTTGCTATAAAATGGGAAAAAGACAATGGCCTTCTGGGTGTTTTGAAAATTAAAAATGATAATGTCCCAGTAGGGTACCTGGTATTCATTCACTCTCTTGCTTTATATATATCATAGCATTTAGCACTATTTGAAATTATATTTATTTATTTATGTTTACCTGCCCATGGCCTGTCTTTCTATATTTGGAAAATAAGTTCAAAGAGGCTAGTGACTTTTCTCTGACCTAGGATAGTGTTTGGAGGATAGTGCTTATTCAGCACATATTTGTAGAATGGGTGAGTATATGGTAATTCTTAAGTGAGTTATGCTCCTTGTTCTTATTCTGTATGTGTGGGTTCAGTATTGACTAGCGTATGCCTTATAAGTTTATTGTGATTCTTTGATATGGAAAGAGTATGGAGGTAAAACATTCAAATGGAATCTATGGCTGTATCCTTATTATGTCAGGTTAGAAGGATGTAGAAAGATTGAAAAAAAATTTATACAAACACAAGTTGTTTAAATATAAGTTAATACTAAAACAAGAAAGAAAAAAAAAAAAAAGGCCAGGGAGAATGTGCAGAAAAGAAAGGGATTACTCATTATGTATTGGTAAACATTACTTTTCAAAATTTTTGTCCAATTCTCCTTCAATTATGTTACCTATCTCATCTTCTGTAGTTTTCCAAACAAATACAATTATAATAAAAAATCCCAAACCCCCATGAGATCTTTCATGGTTATCATGAGACAAAAAATGTTTACACTATCATGAGATTGAAATAGACCATCTCTCAAAAATCATTTTCACTACAACTACAGTATAAACTCTTAAAGTCATTGTGAGAAATGCAGTTTATAGGGCAAAATATATATAATAACCATATAACACAAAAATTAGAAAAGTAGAACATCCTGACCTTCAAGATTCCTTACTTGTTACTCAAGGAACATATTTAGTATGCATAACTATGCAAGAATTCAAAACATGCAACAGAAGGGAAATCTCTTTACAAAACAATAGAACCAAACAAGCTCCTGTGGACTCAGAAGTTCAAAGCTAAGCCTTTATCAAAGAGCATTCTTTGGATAAAATGGTTATTATATTTCTGTTGGCCTTTAAGAAATCCCTCAAAACTATCCTGCAGCTATTTCAAGTGGCTCACTCTACTGATAAGGAATGCCTATTGTCAGGTCAGCACCTTAGAAAGCATGGATCATAGAAAGCAAGGAAAACAAAGCTGATTTTATGTCCACAAATATTAATGATTTTTTAAAAAACAAAATTAATCTTTAATTTGGGCTGATTTTTAAAAAAAATCTCATATTCTAACTGTTTAAAGTGCACAAACAGGAACTTTTAGACCACTCAACACCATCTAAGCACCAGATGGTATCAGTTGACCTTAATCATTTAGTCAGAGTCATACAAGAAAAATAGAAAATGCCAAGGGAGAGTTATGACTCTTATCTGAGAAATAAGCATGTAGTACATGCAATTTTCCTCCATCACCCTAAATTAACAAGAATTTTATTTCCCTTTTTTGTTTTCATGAAATTGGCAACTTTTAAAAATTGGCATGTCAAGATTTTAAGTATTTCCTTTTAAACTGGCAGATATGCCCTAGAGGAATCTGGGAAACTGTTGAAATTCTTCTAAGTGGAATGAACATATAGGTTTAATAGGGCTGAATAGTGATTCCGAAAGAGAGGACCCTACATTCTTTTAAGTGGTTGGAAAGAAGAGTGTTCAGAGCTGGTCACAATTGTCAACAATTCTCGTAGCAATGGTGAATAATCTGTGATTGGAATACAATCTGGAGATAAATAGCTAATAGCAGCCATTGGGAGCTAGTAGGGAGATGATTGTTTGTACTCTGGGTAGGTAACAGGAGATTTTATGATTCCTACTCTGTGTTCATTCTCTGCTACTGGTTATGAGTCTTAGACATGTAGATAAGCTAAAACATCTGAAAAACTATGATAACATTTGGAAAATATTAAAAGAAGCATCAAAAGGGTAGATTTTATAATATTTAATCCAGGAAACATATATACCAGCTCTTCTTTTATATATATGTCATATGTTAGGGGGAGTGAGAATGCATAGAGAGATAAACAGGAGTCTGCTCTAGATAGTATAGCCGAGAAATGAGGATTTAAGGGATGATTAAGATTACTGAATTATTATATAGATATTCCTTTTTACTTCCTGATATAGTTTGTGTACAAAGAGGGAATTACCTGGAATCTTTGAATTGTAATCCAGCTGCCTTGATCTCTGATACTGATTGTATAGCCTTTATCTTGTGCCTTTGTGATTGTTAAAAACCTTGTGACTAAATTTCACTTGTACTCATTTATCCAATTTTCCACTTTGGAGTCTTGTGACCACTAGACACTAATATTTATTAATGAAGGGCCCTGACAGCCCAGAACTAACTCACCCCAAGTCCAAAGTTATCTTGATAACCAAAATGGGATCTAACCAAGTGGGCCTGCCTGACATGCGCAGTAGCTTAGACTTTATAAGTCACCATTAGTCCTGATTGAATTATTGCTTGCAGAAGCTTCTGATTAGATTACATCCATGGAGATGTTGTGACTCACCCAATTGTGGGTGTGATCTTTGATTAGAGGGAGATGTGATTCCACCTATTCCAGATGGGGCTTGATTCATTTACTAGAATCCTTCAAGAGAGGAAACATTTTGGAGAGAGTCAAAATGACAGAAAACAACAGAAATGACAGACACAAGAGAGCCAACAGAAACTTCAGAGCAGAAGTAATACTAGCTACTGCTACTTCAGAGGAGAAGAAATACTAGCAGAAGGAATACTCAGTACTAGCTACTCTGGCATAACTGGAAGGCTTGAATTCACTCTGCATCTTAGCCTGTACTTTACCATAGTCGTTAATGTTCACTTGAAAAGAAGAGAAATTTAGAGGATGAATAAAAAATTGAATGTACCCTTGATTAAGAAATGAGTGATGCTCTAAATATACCTTTTGATTCTTGTATATATACAATATTGATAAATTATAGTCCATATTAAGATGAACGTTTCTAGACAAAATCAATCCTAGATTACTAGTAAATATACTCCTTGAAATGACATTTATACATACAAGAATATAAAAATTCAAAGATTAAATTAGTTGTCTCCAATATTTAATAAATGAGACATAAATTCCAGCCAAATGCCAAATATCAACATATGAAATGTGCTAACTTCACTTACACTTCCATTGATATCAAATTAATTTTAATTATTGATATTCAGTTTGGGCTGAAAAATAAGCTGCCTTGAAGATTAGAGGATATTAAAATTGCTAGCATAATTTTCACTTGCCAAGTTCAGAATAAAGGGGTCTGGTTCTCCCTACATTCCTTTCCTTCCTTGCTATTAATAAAGCCTAGGGTGCATTATAGAATATAATACAAAAGGAAAAATATTTGAGAAGAACCTTGTTAAAAAAAATAAGATGACTAAACATAACTCATAAACTTTGCTTTTATACTAACTTAAAAGTTTAAAAAACAGTTGGCTCAGAAGATTGCATTTATTCATTTTTTTTAAATCTATACTTCAAGACTTTCACATTTTTTTCTAATATAAAGTAAACATATGCTTGAGATCTTAAAACAATCCTAACATGTTAAATGTTTTTTGAAAATATCTTACTGTGTTTAAAAACAAAATTCCCTCTAATCAGGGATAAACTAATTAGTAGAATCTTTATAAGTAATTGTATAGAATAACAACACTTTTCTAGTTTTGGGAATTTATTTGTTTTAATATAACACATTATACTTTGTAGGTCAAAATTTCTTAATTATGCTCCTCAGCAGTTGATCATTATAAACACTCACTGAAAAGTGTAGAGGGAGAGTTTTGGCATCTATTTTTCACAAAAACAATAAATAATTGGGCTTTGTATTCTATAATAATATCTTCCTTAACTGATGCCAACAGTATATGCATTTCACTGGGGTCCATATGCCCAAATAAAAGAAACACAGTAGTAAAAATACTTTAGAAATCTTAATAAACAATCTGAAAGGTATTTATA
Organism: Myrmecophaga tridactyla; assembly: GCA_004026745.1. NCBI lineage: Eukaryota > Metazoa > Chordata > Mammalia > Pilosa > Myrmecophagidae > Myrmecophaga > Myrmecophaga tridactyla. The sequence continues at coordinate 667 of PVIY010055414.1, read as the reverse complement.
CATTTACCTTTGTAGGTTAGCTTGAGTCGTGGAATATTTTGTTTAGAAGTTCCAATAACTGGCAGAAGCAACACGGCCATGCTTAGCATCACTAAGGCATGAAAAAGGTGAAAATCTTGGCTTTTGGTCTTTGGTCTTTTATCTTTACTGGCATTCATGATGAAAACAATGTTCTCTTTCAAATAGTGCTAGTTTAATCTGAAAAAAAATAAGAAAAGAATAGTTTGCGGATCTTTCTAGATTTACTAAATTATAATTTACTGAAAGGTTGTAGATTTAAAAGAATAATTTCTCCTTATCTCTTGTTTTGCTCTTAGAACATTTGTTGCAGGAAAAATAAGCCAGAACTGAGGACTGAAACTCAGGAATGACATTACTCAGATTTAGAAATGTGTGTACCACCAGAAAGTTAATTGTTGATGTTAATTAGCATTGTTGCCTTTATTAAATCCTTTTAACACAAATGTCTGAGAAGCAACTCCTTCTGTAGCAGACCAGAATGAATTCTCTATCAGATAAGAGCACTGATAGAAGGCTGACTTTTCCCATATTATTCCCAAAGGAAAAGATCCCCAAACAAAAGACAAAGCTGTCATTCTGAGAGAGTTCTCTTGTTTCTGACTTAAAAGGCATAAAAAGAGTCCACCTAAAATTGGGGTATCAGACA